>MU161340.1:18221-34772 GCA_015888305.1 Antheraea pernyi | reverse complement strand
CGTGTTATTACAAAAAACTTAAATACGTATTAAATACTTGGTTTAAAAAAGTTTCCTAATAAATGCACCGCGCTCGGCCGAGGCAAGTTCGCGTTATCCTTTTTCGCAAGTCTAACCTAACGTAACCAAAGCGAGACAAAAGAACAAGATGTTGAACATTCAGCGACCGCGGTGTATTTAATATGAGACCTTTTTAAAGCCAGGTTTCAATACTTATTTAACTTTTCTGTAATAAATCTGTTATGGTTTTGGACAGTTCAGTGATTAATGAAAATAATAATATTATGTACTAGATAACCAATGAAAGCTAAAGTTTTCCTTTAGACCACTTTTATTTAAAACTCGCTGGTGCCCGCGGCTTTGTTCTCATGTAAATAGCCTTGTTTTTCATTGGTCGTGGATATTCCATCGGGAATAATTGTGGTCTGCCTTCTATATTTTGACTGATCGATTGAATGACAACCTTTACAACAATTGCCCCAACGTCTGCTCCGACATGACTAACGGAAATTGAGGGATTTTCTGCCTTCTATATTTTGACTGATCGATTGAATGACAACCTTTACAACAACCCCCAACGTCTGCTCCGGCATGACTAACGGAAATTGAGGGATTTTCGTTTTTTTTTAGTATAGCACGGCAAAATGTCTTCACTGTGCCGTGTAAGCACAGTACAATCCAAAAACAATGGCGACCACCGAGTGACACACTATCCATCGCCGGTCGCCGCTGTCATGCCGGCCTGCGAAAAGCTTAATATGCACAGGCTGATCCCGAAACGCGACCCGCAGAAGCGAATCACTATGACAGGCTTTTTCGCCATATACATAGTGGCTGCGACCCAGTCGGGCTGCAAAACCCTACCACCCCGCTTTCGCCATTGCCTCGTTCGTTATTCAGCAGGGTGCACCACGTGCAGGTGAGGTTGGCTTGGGTGTTTCAAGTCTTATGATGTTATTCGACACCCCTTACACACCAATTAAACATTCATTCCCTTTTTCCTACCTCAGGTGGCGAATCTTCAAAAATCCTAAGAACTCACTTACAGTGTATAAAATCTTGCATGCAAATTTTAAAGCCCCAGTTGTTTTGTGCTGTAATTTGGTATGTCAGTCAGTTATTACTTTATACATGTAGATAGATATATGGTTCAAGATTATTCTGATTTGATTCAATGATATTATAACTAAAAGCTGTATATACGTTACCTACATGATATTTTGACAAAACAAATGGCACGATAACGCACACATACGTGAAGTAATATTATAACGCCACATTGTCTTAGAAAAAAGGTTTTTTTGTTTTTTTTTTATTGTAGCACGGCAAAATGACTTTACTGTGCCTGATGGTGAGCACACTATAATCTAAAAACAAGTATGTGGAAGTAAAATGGCATATTCTCATTATCGTTGGTCAAATCGCTGGGCGCCCACTAGTATACGTAAAAAGGTGTAGATACTTTACCTACATGACATTTTGACAAAACATGGTACAAGATAACTCACACCTACGTAAAGTAATATTGTAACGCCACACCATCTTAGATAAAATGTGGAAGTAAGAGGGCATATTGTTCGTATATCGGTGGTGAAAAAGAAATAATTATATGTTGCTTAGATACTGGCGGATTGACGGGGCAGTCGTGAGCTATGAGCTAGCTAGCCAAGTTTTACCAAGACACTGTCGAAGTGGTTATGACGTATCAAAGGCTTTTTAATTATAATATCATAGGATTTGATTGGATAAAAGTTATTATATGTATATATTGAAATGAATATTTATTTTCTTTATTAATCGATTTTTCATAATTTAAAAAAACACGATTTCTTATTTCTATATAGAATGGGTATCAATATGTATTGCATTTAAATTGTATATGGGGTAGTTTTCTTTTAGTCTATAGTACAGCGATACGGAGCCAAAGGCTAGTGGAACACGGGGCGCTTTGTGTTTGTAGGGCGGTCGCGACACTAAGGCGCCACTAGGACGCACCCCAACATACTCGTCACGGGAAAGACGGTATGGAAGAAAATTGTTTTTGGAACATATTTGTAACAGAAAATTGATGTGTGTACAAATTTGTTCAAGTTCGTTAACACGAGTTCGTTATTAGTATTTTATCTATTTTTTATATATACCCCGTCTCCAATATATGTTTTCTACACAACATCGCCGGTCAAGAAAATACATGTGATATTTACGAATTTACGAACCAAACGTTGCAATAAAGCTTTCATTCACTAATATTTTCATTAAAAATTCGTAGCAGTAATATTAATAAATCTATAATTACGAAATTATACTATTGATTCAAGCTTCCTAACCAATACTGTAAATGTGAAGGTGTGGTTGTTTATCTGCTTCTTACGTTTACACTTTAATTACTCGATCGATCATCAGGAAATTTTGCAAACATGTTTTCAGTGTAAAGGAAAGAATTCATCCATGCAGAAATCCATCAATTCATCCAGAATGTGCTGTTTTTTTAATGTCATTTCAAGCAAACGAACATGGGTCACCTAATTTTAAGTGATTGCCACCGTCCATATGCACTAGTAACACCAAGGGAGTCGCCAGTGCGTTTCCAGCCTGTGTTTGAGGGAAGGGGAGGGAGGGGGGAGAGAAGAAGGAAGTGGAGGGGAGGTGGGCTTCCGGCGCTCTCACTGACCGAACGACACGCAACAATGCAAGCACTGTTACTTCACGTCGGTGTTCTGTGAGAGGGTGGTACTACCTCGGCCGAGCCGACCCATTCATGTTGAAACCAGTAATACATTCAGCGTGGCTCTACCACCTACAAACCAGTAATAGATTCAGTGTGGCTCTACCACCTTACAACCAATAATAGATTCAGCGTGGCTCTACATTCATATCTATTGATACTCCGAACAATAATTATATACAGTTTATTAATTTATCTAACATGTGATTGGCTGCACAAGCTCAATACAAAATATCAATATTACATGTATGTACACAGGCTTCTATTCTACGCGTCGCTAGTCTAACGCGAGTGCAATTCATAACGAGCATGTCGAGGTCATCAGTGATGCGAACCCAAATTTTTTTTTATTCCAAAAATCGCTCAACGCGGCTAAAGAACTTTACATTTCATATACTACTTAAATTCTAGATTATTTCAAGACATATATTTGCTATTAATAATAATTTATAAAAATGTTAAATAACATGCTCTTTTATCTCAAAATTTTATCTTAGTATCATGATCAACAGTTAAGTCTTTAACGAAAGATTTTCATATAGAATTTAATCAGTATCGTACAAAACTAATTGCACTATATTTTTTGTGAACATATCTAATAATTGTGTCCAATAGTCAATGTAAGGCCTTTCATAGTTTATTTTATAATGAAAGAGATGACATTAACTATACTAGAATTCCATAAATTTTAGCTCAATAACTAGTTAAAGCATCTTCGTATCGCTAATTTGTATCATAAAAATAATGTATTCTTCGATTAAATATAAAATACATATTTTAAACCGAATAAATTAAGTTATTGGTTTTTTTTACATTCCGAAACAAAATATTGAGTTTCGAGGTTATTCGGTTTCATATTACGCATCTAATATTTAATAGTGTCGGTATAATTCGAGCTCTCCGAGTAGCAAGGTCGTAATGTGCTGGGTAAGGTCGAAGTGTTACGGGTAATTATTCAAGTCAGGGTTTTATTATGTGACGTTAATTTTTGTTTGAATACGGAATATTTTTATTAGGTAATTGGGATGTTTTACTTATTGCAATCTTTTCGGCTATAATAAAAAATAGTTTTATATATAATACATATGATATATAGCAAAAAAAAATCATCATGTTCGATCGAGTGGCTAATAGGCAAAAGCGTAATAGACAAACATTCACATTTATAATATTAACTAGCTTTTGCTCGTGGCTTCGCTCACGTTTGTGTAAATTTAATTTATCCTTCCGAAACTGTATATTATCTGAATCAAGATACCCCTTATTTTTTCTGTAAGTAACCCTGTAGTAGGGATTGGTAACTGACAGGGTCGCGACCACTGTACACTTGGAAATGAGCCGGTCCCAGTGACAGTTTACATGTTTGGTGTTTGGCAATCAGCCAATTTACTTGTATATCCATAGCTCAGATACATAAAAATTGGTATAACATCGACTACTGGCGGTGGATCGCCAATCTTGCATTGACTTAAATTTTTCATGTTTCATGTTTTTTCTTTTATCCTTTTATTGTTGTACTAGCAGGCCCGGCAGACGATGTCCTGCCCTGAATATAAAAAAATCCTAGACAAATTATATACTAAAACCTTCCTCAAGAATCACTTTATCCATTATTGAAAACCGCATATAAATCCGTTCAGTAGTTTTTAAATTTATCGCGAACAGACAGACAGACAGACGCGGTAGAGGACTTTATTTTATACTATGTAATTATGTATAATAACAATAAATAACAAACGTGTGTATTATACAACCGTGAGTACCGTTAGTAGGGACATATGCAGTATGTAATAGAAATATATTTTTTAAATACACTATATTGATTATAAAATTTTTGCTTTATATAGTTATGTGTACAACTGTGGAATTTAATAAATAAATAATTAGTTTAAATGTAATTACTCTATGAAACAATGTTGAATTAAAAAATACGGTACATACCTTAGTCATGAACTAGTTTAAGTTGCCCGTCAGAAGTAAGCTTCTCCGACCTGGATTTTACGATAAAAAGTATCTCTAGCGTAGAGTTAGTTACTGTTGTGGAGTAATTGCAAAAACAACAACATTAACAAGTTAATTCTTTTATTAAACTTTCTTAGCGGATAGTTTATGCAGAAAGTAGATTTTATTAAAATATAATCTTTCTTTTTCTTTTTTAGTGCTCTAGTTTCCAGTAAGTTAACATGCTAGCATCATCAAATTCTGCAATATCAAGCAGACGAATATTCTTATCTTCTTATTTTTTTAAATCGTTCAAAGTATCGTAAAATATATATTTGTAATCTCGCCACCCTGTTACCACTATACGTTAGAATTAAACTGAATCATTTCAAAGAAAATTGTCAATAATATTATGCCACAGGCATGGTAGTTATAGGTGCCATATTGATCGAATAAATTAAATATTTAATCATAACATGTACAAAGAAAGCAACATGGTCTTGTATTTCTTCACAAGCTACTACATAAATCATATCTGTCACTCTTTGCTAGAGTCTCTATATTTCAACGCTAATTTTAGATATCGATTTCTTAAGTAAGACATTTATTCTTAAACCTTATAATACACACTACTTCAATCGTATTTTACTTACGACTTGATTGTACAATAAGCATGCATCCATACACACCGCATTAAAAATTAGATCATCGAAGTTTAAAATACAAAAGGACAGAACGCTTTTTTTTCTCAACCTGACTGCCTTATTAACCTAGTGAGGTCTTTACAGCTTTACTGGACTGGACAAAACGCATTTTATATCCCTGACTTTTTAAATACATTCAGTAAAGTATATACCAAAAAATGTATATATGTAATTATTTGTCAATATTCAGGATTACAGTTGCCGTTTTGTTTTCTTTCACAAGTTCTAATTTTATTTTTTCCGAATTAATTTTCACTTATTCTTGATTAATTATTGTTACGTATATTAACTTTTTAATATCGTTAGTAGTGTAAGCTTTATCAATGCGTTAATACATATTTGAGCTTTAGTTTAGTTTCCTTTTTTTATACATATTATCTGACTGTTGTGTTTTCCATAGATATAAATAAATAAATCGGATTTAGGCAAAATATATTAAATCGGTGATGACGACAATGGTTAACGGTACCATGGTGTTTGAACACAGCGTCGGTCGTGGACGTAGGTTCGAATTCTGCAATGAGCTGTTTCAGTGTTGAATTACATAGAGATGTTACTTTAACCTGGTTGTAGGGCTTTTCTAATGTCCGTATGATTAGTTACAAATATCAAATTAAATCACTAAGCGCCTACAAGGGTATTCAAGTAGCTGCATTTGACAGCTAGATTCATTCAAGGTTTACAGTGTTTTAACATTAGAAGAGTTTGTGGTAAAACGCTTAAAGTTATCGATACATATAGTGAGAATGTAAATGTAACGTGTCTGTACTTATTCGATTTTTGTAAAGAAAAAATGGTTACAAGTGTTTTGGAATAAGTAATAAAGTGCTCACCCAAAAATTGGGTAAAAATGTTGCCAGCCAGCGATTAAACCGTCGGGGAGATGCGTTGTATTAATCACCACCCGCTCGCAGTAGTCTTCGAAGATTTTTCGCGGTATCTATATAGAGTAGAAAGAAAATACATATATTTTTTGACGTGAAACATCTATAGGCGAGGATAAACCTGATTGTTGCCGCGACCATACCGTGGCGATACAGGCCGTGGTGTGTGTGTGAGACGTGGCGACGCGATGCCATGCGCAAGCGACTGTGCGCAATCTCTCTTCAATTTATTTTTAATTTGAGTACTTAGAGATTTGGTCCTTATCTACAGAAAGATATCTTTATTTAATACAAAGTCATTTTTTGTAAGCCCTACAAAATATATTCAACACTTTTTTTCTGTACTTACCATTATTAAGAGTCGCAAGCATCGCCTAGTTTTCAACTAAAATTCAATAATAGAGATAACATCGTAGTTACTCTATAAACGCACGTACGTTTTGTAGGTCGTAGAGACACTATGCCTGATGGTAAGCATAATGCAGTCATTTTGCCGTGCTATAATAAAAAAAAATCCTATATCCTAGTACTATACATAATACAATGAATATTAATTCACGGCCTGGTGAAACGCAGATTACTAAAATGAAACTGATCTTAAATGTTGTGGACACCAATTGGAATTAGTTATTTACAAGCCAAAATACATATTTAGAGTGACAACAAAACATAAACTTATGGCACCAAGCTATTGTACTTATTTTGTAAAAAACATGTAAATTTGCAAATTAAATATAAAATTCTTATAATGTAGAATATTCCCAATTTGATGTGTTTAAGTAACGAATTTACACGTACATAATATCTTTCAACACATGTGTTTATTTGGTGATGCCAGAATTATTGAAATTGGTAATTGTCAACCATCTCAAGAGTCATGACGATTTTTAAGAATTTCCAACTATTAACGATTTAAAAAAGTTCGCAACGGCTGAGAAGAAGTTGCAATAGCTAGGCTAGGTCCATCAATTTACCTTTTAATTATAAATAAAGCAGTAGAAGAAGTTATAAGAAATTTCAATGTGGATAACATTATCACTTAAGGGTAATTAAGTATAGTTCATTTTAGGAGCGAAGTCATCAATCATGTTATGTTCCATTGGTATCAGTCCACTATTACATTTAATCAGAGTTTTTCAGTTTTATCATTCTTGCACAATAAAATGCTCTCAGTGCCAAAACACTACGGAATCGGCAAGTGGCATTTAGAAGCTAGAACTAAACAAAACTTTTATAGGTTCAGTATTTAAAAAACGTTCACGCCTTATGTAGGCAGTAGAGCCACGCTGTAACTATTACTGGTTTCAGCATGAATGGGTCGGCTCGTCCGGGGTAGTACCACCCGCTCACAAGAACACCGACGTGAAGTAACAGTGCTTGCATTGTTGCGTTTCGTTTGGTCAGTGAGAGCGCCGCAGTCCATCTCCCCCTCTTTACACAGGCTGGCAACGCACTTGCAACTCCCCTGGTGTTGCTAGTGTCTATGGACGGTGGTGACCACTTACCATGAGGTGACCGGCCTGTTTGTTTGACTCCTATAATATAAAAAAAATCCATTTTACAAATACTCAGTGAGTGTATAATGAATTACTTTTCAGGCATTACACAAATTCTAACAGTTTCTAGCAAATCTATTGTAGCAAATAATTTAAACAACAATGAAATAATACGTAAATATGATATCTTATAAGGATTATTATTTACGTATTATTTCATTGTTGTTTAAATTATTTGCTACAATAGATTTGCTAGAAACTGTTAGAATTTGTGTAATGCCTGAAAAGTAATTCATTATACACTCACTGAGTATTTGTAAAATGGATTTTTTTTATATTATAGGAGTCAAACAAACAGGCCGGTCACCTCATGGTAAGTGGTCACCACCGTCCATAGACACTAGCAACACCAGGGGAGTTGCAAGTGCGTTGCCAGCCTGTGTAAAGAGGGGGAGATGGACTGCGGCGCTCTCACTGACCAAACGAAACGCAACATTACAAGCACTGATGTTCCCGTGAGAGGGTTATACTACCCCAGACGAATCGACCCATTCATGCTGAAACCAGTAATAGCTACAGCGTGGCTCTACTGCCTACATAAGGCGTGAACGTTTTTTAAATACTGAACCTATAAAAGTTTTGTTTAGTTCTAGCTTCTAAATGCCACTTGCCGATTCCGTAGTGTTTTGGCACTGAGAGCATTTTATTGTGCAAGAATGATAAAACTGAAAAACTCTGATTAAATGTAATAGTGGACTGATACCAATGGAACATAACATGATTGATGACTTCGCTCCTAAAATGAACTATACTTAATTACCCTTAAGTGATAATGTTATCCACATTGAAATTTCTTATAACTTCTTCTACTGCTTTATTTATAATTAAAAGGTAAATTGATGGACCTAGCCTAGCTACTGCAACTTCTTCTAAGCCGTTGCGAACTTTTTTAAATCGTTAATAGTTGGAAATTCTTAAAAATCGTCATGACTCTTGAGATGGTTGACAATTACCAATTTCAATAATTCTGGCATCACCAAATAAACACATGTGTTGAAAGATATTATGTACGTGTAAATTCGTTACTTAAACACATCAAATTGGGAATATTCTACATTATAAGAATTTTATATTTAATTTGCAAATTTACATGTTTTTTACAAAATAAGTACAATAGCTTGGTGCCATAAGTTTATGTTTTGTTGTCACTCTAAATATGTATTTTGGCTTGTAAATAACTAATTCCAATTGGTGTCCACAACATTTAAGATCAGTTTCATTTTAGTAATCTGCGTTTCACCAGGCCGTGAATTAATATTCATTGTATTATGTATAGTACTAGGATATAGGATTTTTTTTTATTATAGCACGGCAAAATGACTGCATTATGCTTACCATCAGGCATAGTGTCTCTACGACCTACAAAACGTACGTGCGTTTATAGAGTAACTACGATGTTATCTCTATTATTGAATTTTAGTTGAAAACTAGGCGATGCTTGCGACTCTTAATAATGGTAAGTACAGAAAAAAAGTGTTGAATATATTTTGTAGGGCTTACAAAAAATGACTTTGTATTAAATAAAGATATCTTTCTGTAGATAAGGACCAAATCTCTAAGTACTCAAATTAAAAATAAATTGATCCAAATCCAACTAGTAGTTTTAACGTGATGTGCTCGCAACAATAGAGTTATGTTTTCTTATTTATACCTACTAGATTTTAGTTTAGAATTTAAACTAGAACTGACGTATACAACATCTGTATTGATAGAATCAATCGTCTAGAGATGAGAATGACTTTCTACTGTAATTACTAAAAATATATGATCAAATGGGAACAATGATAATACAACAGTTATAGTTATAGTTGGGGCCACCGTTAGAGTTAGAGTTCGCGTCCCACTTAGGCTACGGAATGGCCCACAATAGTGGTTTTACAGGACTCCGTGAAGATTTATTAGCTATTGGCGTCGACGAAAACGCCGTCGACGCCATTCTTGCGCGACATTGTTTCCCGTCCACGAAGGACGTTCAATATGTGCCCCGCGTGGCCACGTCGAATGCGTTTGCGGCTCTCGAGTCCGACTCGGAGTCGTCATTGGATTCACCGGATTTGCCGCTGAATCCGGCGGATGGAGCACCTGCTCCCGCGTCAAGCTCCAGCTCGGGGGCCGGCTCCGAGATGGAGCTAGATGAGGCGGCGCCCGCCGTGCCGACCGTAATCCCCGCGTCATCCGCGACCTCTGCGCCCTCTGCGCACGACAGTGACGGTTACAAGACCGTCGCTTACTCCAAACGCACCCGCGGTGGATTTTTTTCCTTTTCAGAGCTTCCGCTGCGTCTTAGCGCAAAATAACCATTCCACGCTTACCTATTACCGCCCAACGAAGTGGGCACGGGTCGGCTATTATTTATACAATTATAATAAAAATATTAAACTAACGTGTCTGCACTTTTTCGAATTTTGTGAAAAAAATGTTGCAGATGTCTAGAGATAAGTAATAAAATACATTTATTAATAATAAATAATATAACTATTTATAATAACTAGTGATCGTCTAGTGGTCCACATTCGACCATTATTCATTTTGACATTCAATAAGACCAAAGAGAATAAATAATAATAACTTCAGTGGATTCATAAATTTATTAAAGATAGCTGTGCCCGCGACTTCGTTCACGTGGAAGCTGATGTACAAAATAATGACTAATGAAGTCATCAAACGTATTTAGTCTATTTGCTTATTTACTTTTCTCTCATACTTGAGTCGCGGCGCCATTACAATTACAATAACTTCTAGTAGAGTGGACCGATTTTAATGAAATACAGACCTAAATTACTCCCGAGGATATGCTTTATGATTTAGTAGATATGATTAAATTATCTCTTCAAACTGTAGGTTAATTTTATAACAACATAATTTGTAAATTTATAATATTAATTAATAATGTACATTAATAATTAATTGATAAATAATATATCTATACATATATCATGAGAATGTAAATCTAATGTGTTTGTACTTTTTAGATTTTCGTGAAAAAAATTGTTGCCGGTGTCTAGGAATAAGTAACAGAATACATTTCAATCATTTTTAGAAATGTCAGTCTGTTTGTATGAACACGGATCACTGCTAAAGTACTGGGTTCTAAAGACTTGTTTTATTTTACATAAACTTCCACGCAGACGAAGTCGCGGGCACAGCTATTATAAAATAATACTAAGAATAAGCTTAGCAATCCAGTATGGCTAAAACACGATTATTATATGTCAAATATATTGTTTTTACGTTTTAAGTTAGTGTTAGTGTTCAGAGAGCGTGTTGTTAAATGGAAGTGTTATTAAAATAAATACGTAATTCTATGACTGATGTATGAGTAAAGGAAGACCGAAAATAGTATGGATGGGTTGTGTGAAGAATGATATGTGTATAGAAGTTGTGAATACTGAGATGACATCTGACAGGGGAGAGCGGAAAATTAAAACATGTTATACCGACCCTACTTAGGTGCGACATGGGTAAGAAGATGATGATACTTATACCAGGTGACTGTTTAAAATTCAACACCCTCAATCCTGTGGTAGTTCATGGTCATATTTAACATATAAAATAATAATATCAAAACAAATACTAATAAACAACAAAGAGAACTTGTTAAATACTGTTCTAAAACTTTTAAAAGTCCATACTTATACATACGACACTTTTAAACGTTAAAAAAATAAATCTAGTTTCTATGAACAACATTAAAAGGGGGCTTTTCGGGGTTGATTATTACGTAACTGCTTATCTTCGGAATACCGCACTGTCGAACAAACGGAAGTGGGGCACGAGTCGAGGTACGGGATGCCGCGGGACTGCGCGGCACGGTGTGATTCATTGCTTTCCTTATTATTACACCAGTTCGTTTTTGCGTAAATCATCTGCCGTGTTATTACAAAAAAAGTTAAATACGTATTAAATACATGGTTTAAAAAAGTTTCCTAATAAATGCACCGCGCTCGCCCGAGGCAAGTTCGCGTTATCCTGTTTCACAAGTCTAACCTAACGTAACCGAAGCGAGAGAAAAGAACAAGACGGCGAACATTGAGCGACCGCGGTGCATTTAATATAAGACCTTTTGAAAGCCAGGGTTTAATACGTATTTAACTTTTTTGTAATAACACCACAGAGAATAACACCGCTATTGTTTTAATTGATTATTGCTGGTGACTAACCAGTCGCGCTGTATAATTGATAGATGGCACTAAATTAACTATGTTAATAGTTTAAAAAAAATCTAAAGCAATAAAACTCGAACATCGATAATATTAACATGTGCGAAGTAATTTTTATGTCTTTTTTTATTTTCATTTAATACTTTCAGGAATTTGCCCTCGGTACGTTAACGTTGTAAAAGTAAATTAAGGCAATAGGAGAATTTACCATTGTTTTTGTAGTTGTTAAGTTACACATGTGTAATATTTGGAATAAACTTATTATCTACTAGATAACGCGTGCCAATTTCGTTGGGCGGTAATAGGCATTATCAAGCTACAACTTTTCTCTAGAACTCAATCATATATCTCTCATCGTTAAGGCAGCGTTCCTAAGAAAAGTTTTCGTTCGACCGTTTTCTCTCCGACGTACTTTGCAAATACTACTACCACCAAAAGTATTTTCATTTTTCGGGTTAATATATAGCCTATGACATTCACAGATAACGTGGCTTTCTACTGGTAAAAGAATTTTCATAATCGCTTAAGTAGATCTAGATATTACCCCCCAAATAACCTCGCAAAATTTACCTCTTTATAATATTACTAGCCTTTGCGCGCGACTTCGTTCGCGTGGAATAGTTACTTTGGGCTAACACGCAGCGGATGTTCTAAAGAGGAAAAATACCCGATTTTGAAACATTTTTCATTGGTACTCCGCTCCTATTGACCTTAGCGTGATAATATAGCCTATAACCATCCTCGATAAATGAGCTATATAACACTGAAAGAATTTTTCAGATCGGACCAGTAGTTCCTGAGATTACCCCCTACAACGTTACAAACTCACAAACTTTACCTCTTTATAATATTAGTATAGACTAGTTGACGCGGCTACGCTTGGCTGTGGCTCAGTTATAAGAATTCATAATTGTTGTTAACAATATGGCCAATAAACATCACTCAACGAACTAACACGCAGCGGAAGCTCTCAAAAGGAAAAAAAAAACTGATTTCGAAACATTCTTCATTGGTGCCCCGCTCCTATTGGTTTTAGCGTGATGATATATAATATAAATAATACCAATATTATTATTCAGAAGGTAGTCTGCGTTGGGTGAAACTTGAAATTCGTTATTGAACAACTATAACCTTAATGTTAAATTATCTATAAATTGAAAATATCAAATACCAGTTACTATCTAAAATTATATTATTTTGTTATCCTTTCGATTGATTGTATTACGGACCGGCTTTTCTTAAATTTTGCTAATAAGCTTTGACTTGTGGATTGTATTGTGTTGCTGTTTAGCTAAGGATAAAGGTATAATAGTAAAGAGATTGGTGTTTCTGGGATGAATTTAAATGACAATCAAATGGGTCGGTGCTCTTCCCAATGACTCTGAAGTAAACAACAAGATGGTGCTGTTCAAACTGACACGTACCCACTTACATGTAAACACGTAACTACCACGTGAACATTTTTATGAACATAAGAAAACTATAAGCGAAAATAAGTATTACAATATTCCAGAAACGTTATTAGAAACTATAAACCAACAAACAATCAACAATTTTTAAAAGTAATTTAACTACAGTATAAGAATAACAGTCATTATAAAAGCACAAACGTAAACATATAAATTTAATATACTTTCTTTTTGTTATAGGCATTTTTTTATTATTTCATAGGAGGTAAAGAAATACTAGTAACACCAGGGGAGTCGCAAGTGCGTTACCAGCCTGTGTTTGGGGGGAAGGGGGAGGGGAGGTGTCCCTCCGACGCTGTCACTGAGCGAACGAAACGCAACAATGCAAACACTGTTACTTCACGTCGGTGTTTCTATGGGTCAGGTGGTAGTACCCCGGACGAGCCGACCTATTCATACTAAAACCATTAATAGCTTCAGCGTGGCTCTATCACCTCTGAACCTGATATCATCTGATGTTATGTAACCATCGCCGTGCATAGACACTTGCAACAACAAGGGAGTCGCAAGTGCGTTGCCAGCCTGTGTTTAGGGGGGAGGGGAAAGGCGAGGAGGGAGGCGAGGGGAAGAGGACCTCCGGCGCTCGCACTGACCGAACAATGTAAGCGCTGTTACTTCACGGCGGTGTTTCTGTGGGTCAGTGGGAGCCAGAGGCTTCCCCATCCATTTCTCAACCGCCGTATAAGTATATACGGCGGCAAGCACCTCCGCCTCTAACTCTCAGGGAAGGGAGCCGGCCAGCACCATGGCCGCCGCCGAAGACACCGTTCGGTATCCTCGTATCACCCTAAACGCCACGCAGCTCGCAGCGCACGGATATTGGTGGCGTTGAGGACATGGACTGAACGAACCCCATGTGAAGGCAGCGGCAGGCGGCACCCGGCCTCCCCGTGTTGGGGAGGACTCGTCCGAGTGCCGTTGCTGCCTTGACTATGCGCGGTCCGAGTCTCTTAAAGTGGGGCTCGAACCGCCAGCGTCCGTTCAGGGTGAGGCCCAGATACTTCATCTGGGTCCCCACCCCGACACGAACGCCCTCCACATAAATGTGGGCACCTGGAGGTGGCCCGCGCCGAGGCCCATGGAACATTAGGGCCTCGGTTTTCTCGAGAGCCACCTTAAAGCCCAGTCTTCTGATGCGCCCGACCACGAGCGTGACGGCTTCCGTGGTCAGGCGCATCAACTCACTTAATTCCTCCCACTGGGCTACGATTAGGGTGTGGTCCGCGTAGCAAATGAGGCGCGCTCCAGAAGGGAGCGCACCGCGGAGCATCCAGTCGTAACCCATGTTCCACAGAAGTGGGCCCAAGACCGACCCCTGTGGAACCCCGCAAGCCGTATAGCGCCGGACCATCTACCCTCTGGCGTCCACGAAAGCAACCTCTCTCTCGTCCAGGTACGCCTCCAACAGTCGCCGCAGGTACGGGAGCACTCCGAAAAAGCGGAGCGCCTCCCGTATAACACCATGCGGCAGACTGTTGAAGGCGTTGGCGATGTCCAAGGACACCGCCAATATTCTTTCGCCCGGAGAGGTCGCCTCTGTGGAGACCTGTTTTAGGAGGGTCAGGGCGTCTAGCGTGGAACGCCCTGACCGGAAGCCGAACTGCGCGACCGACAGGTTTGGCCCCACTTCCTTAAGATGATGGACGACCCGGGAGGCAACGACCCTCTCGAGCGCCTTCCCGGTGTCATCCAGCAACACTAGGAGCCGGTACGCGGACGCGCAGTCCGGGGGGCGGCCTTCCTTATCTATGAGGCAAAGCTGCCCCGTCTTCCAGGGCTTGGGGAACTGCCCGACCGCCAAACAGTGGTCAAACAGCTACCGAAGCCACCCTCCCAGATAGTCCAACACTATGGCTGGCACCCGGCCCGGGACCCCGTCGGGGCCGGGTACTTTGCGCCCGGTGGCACGGAGGCGCTCAATCGCCCTCTCCATCTCCTCCCCGTAACCGGGGGAGGGATGACAGGCGCCTCCTCTGCCACCTGAGCATGGGAGGAGGGAGGAGCTCCGGAGGGTCAGGGAACAATGCTCCCACGACCCTCTCAACCACCTCCGGCTGGAGAGACTCCGTTGCCGGGAACGCCTGGCCGCGGAATTTCTTACGGGCCATTTTATACGGGCGCCCCCACGGATCCCTCTCCAGCTCCTGGAGCATCTCCTCCTATGCCTGCTCTTTCGCCCGGCTGATGGCTACCTGCAGCTTCTTCCTGCAGGTAATTCGCGACCTATCTGAACTAAGCTAAGTTAACTATTCATAAATATATGAATAGTTGAAATATATATGTATACTAAGCATACACACCTTAACAACTCTTATATATATTTCGTATCGGATAATTCGAATACTTGCAAATGGGCCAAGCTTTTGGTGACGGAATACATCACGATGAAACCACAGCATGGTATTAGGGCGGTTTCGAAGCTACAACTCTCAAGTAAATCTGTGACCAATCAATCACCTATAGGTGTATTCTGACAGCTCCACTTGCGAGCCGGTCCCTCTCTATGCTTAGCGTGTTTACTATCTTAGACCACACCGTCATTAAACTTATAAGGTACTAGCTGTGTATAGCTGTGTAGCTGTGTGTACTGAAACCTTATGTGAAAAAAAAATAGCGATTAATAAAGTAATCTGAATGTATTTACTTAACTACTTTCCTCTCGTACTTAAGTCGCGTCGTCATTAAAATTACAATAGCTTTTGATAGACCAAACCGGTTTTAACAGACTAAATGTTACTCGAAGATATGCTTTACGAGATTCATACAAAGATTTCTAAAAAAAAAAAAATTTTTCAAAAAAAAAAAAAACCGCCTTCGATGTGAAACACAATTAAGGCACTAAAAAGCGAAAAATAACTGAATTATTAAATTAACCAAATTAAATAAAAAATATTGATAATCGCGTTACCGAATAATATATTAGAAGTCGATGCCAACATTAGGCCGTACTCATGCAGTCGATTTCGCACAGTTTCAGGACTTACATCGACACCACTTGAAATTTGTAGCCTCAAACTTATCTCTCGAGCGGTTAACATCGGCTGGCGTCTTGCAGTCAGTTGTATGTACCGGTCTTGCCGAGTGGTTGTACTCCTTTTACGGCCTGGATGCT
>MU161339.1:27055-46078 GCA_015888305.1 Antheraea pernyi | reverse complement strand
TGCGCCTAAAGAAGTTTCACATCAAAAAACTTTCTAGAGAGTATTTTGTGACAAGTCAGAATGTTCCATGGTATTATTTCCCATCCACTTTACTTGTGCATAATAACCAAGCCATATTACTTAAAACGCTACCAAAATTACAAAATATAGAGTCATAGAACACAAAATTATGAATAAGATATAAAATATACTACGTGATATTCGAAGATCCCACCAAAAACTCCTTAACAAACTTTGGCACGACTATAATGATTTCAGGTTTAACCTGTATTATAACAGTACACAAAACTAACAACCGTATTATTCAAATGTCATCGTAGTCCGGTGAAACTGTTAAGGCTTTGCTAGGCAAATAGTTCAAAAAAAAATTAAACCTCTTCGTACACTCATAAAAATTTTGTCCATTTTTTATGAGTACGCTCTCTTAATCACCTATCAAATGACAAACGCAAACGTATCAACTGGATTTCTAAAAGAAAATAGCGGGAAACATTTAAAAGTACCCACTGCATACTTATAAAACAAGACACTGCCAGACGCGTCAGTTTTTTTTTCGAACTGACTACGCTATTGACCAAGCAAGGTCTTAACAGCTTCACCGGACTACTAAGGCGAGCGCTTAAGGCACTCAGCCGATTTTATTTTGACAACGTCCCCAACGACGGCTAGAGGTATATCCTATGCAGGATTTTCCCCGTCAAAAAGAAAAAAAAAAACAAACAAAGAAGAAGTGAGACCAATTGCTCCGAGACCAATTTCAATTTCAAATGTAAGCTAACCTAAGCTAAGCTAACTATTCATACATATATGAGTTGTTGAAACATATATGTGTACCAAGCATACATAACTCATCAACTCTTATATATATTTCGTATCGGATAATATTCTAAACTATTTCAGTTTGATAAGGGAAAAAAATATAACCCTTCCACCTGCATGTGTAAGCGTGTATGCGTGCACGTGTGTGGAGGTGATATGTGTAATGTTGTCGCAGTGATGTAAGATTTTGTGTCACTGTATCGCGCGAGCAGCGTACTCAAGGGCTCCACGCCGAGGGAACGGACCTAGGCTTGAGCTGCTGCCGAGGGGGGCCTAGTCTGGTGTGCGGGAGCGAAATTTACCCCCAGACCACGGCGGCGTGATCTGTGGTTACGCGGGCGTGGGCGTGAGCACGTTCTGTTTGGAGAGACAGGCTGGTACTGATCGCTCACTGCCGTTATTTCATCGGGGTCAGTTATGCCTTACCAAACTAAGAACAAAAAAACGTGTCAAGTAGTGACATCTATCGGTGTCACACATTATCCGGTAATGATAATAAATCGTAACGTAAACCTCGATTTGGTTTAGTTTATCTGATTTTTTGAAATCTTTAAAACTACTACCAATTAAAGTGTCAAACAATAAAAAATTTAGACGTCACGGGACGCTTGGCAGATGTGAAACATCAAAATTGTTTTGTATAAAGTTTATGCATAAAAGAATGGATTACGACAGGAACCAGCTATGGCATACTGGATAATGAAAGATAAAGCATTACAAATTCGTTCCATAAAATAATGACTGTTTTTTATTACATACATATTCGTTTTTATAAAATATCGTGTTATCTCTACTTAGTTCTTCGTAGTAACAACAGATGTCCCAAACCTCATCATCGTGTCGCCACGTCTCACACACTCACCACGCTAACAATCGCCTATACCTAGATGTTTCACATCAATAAATGTTTATTCAATTATGAAGAATTTGTTATAAAAAATACTACATTTTCTGCACGCGATTTCCTTCGCATTTGATTCATAGACTTTTTACTGAAATAACACATCCATACAATACCATGATGTCTTTCTAGTAATTCACTTCCGGTTAAACATGGTCTGTGACAACACCCATCAGGGGCCATTCCAGTGAGCTGAATTTTGTTATATTATGGTTTTTATACATCATATAATTTGAAGCTTAATTTTGTACGTACACATATAGTGTATTGTACTAAATGTCATTTTATACAATTTATACTCTAAACGTTGACGAAAGCTTAAAACCTATTTGTCATGTTGATATACTTTTGCCTACAAAACGTTTACTTTATCAAAAATTATGGCGTTCATTACATTCATTTCCCTTTTATTAGTTATATATGTCATAGTGGAAGCATCCAGCAGTCGGAGCATTCAGCAGTCAAAATTAACACATCTATAGTAACGCATATTTTTAGTACAGAATCCTACAAAGATTCGAATTATCGTAGGTATTTGATAACACCGCCATCTATTACTTTCTATGTTAATCAATATAGGCAATGTGTTGTTAATGCACTTCTATTTAATTATTTTAATGTGGATTATTCTAAATTATTGAGTAATTTAGATTAGATTAAACTGTTTCTAAACCGTTCATAACTTCTAAGCATTCCACATGTTTATTCATATAAGCACTGATAGAAGTAACTAAATATGCCGGTGTCACGCCATACGACGCGAGACACCATCTTAAGAAATAGTGGCGTCGTGCAATAACATTTCTAACTTGATTACATTCTTGATTTAAAGAAGACCTAAATTAGTGTCACGATAATTAAAATCGGACATGTGAAATTGTAATAGAATTATTCTAGATTTAAGTAACATTTTGAACCTTTTGTTATTTATTAAAACCGGAAATCCATTCATATGTGCAGTCGAGATAGAATAGTAAAGTTATTATTTAGAATGAATAACAATGTAATTAAAACATATTGGTTTTGTACTATGTTATTAGTATTACTTTGTAATTACTAGAATAATTGTCGATCTAAAATAAGTTTTATAGCAAATAAGGAAAATGTAAGTACTTCGGTTGTTACAACGGTGAATTACTTTGAAATAATTAATGACATCGTAATTATTCAATGTATGGTGTTAAAATAGTTATTTATTTATAATTAGAATTATTAGCGAACATCAAGTGTAACTATGTACAACATCATAGATTAAGTACTTCGTTAAACTACAACTTCCTTCACTTAGATTGTCGGTAGGTGAAGGTAGGCGATTCCTTTATAAGTGCTTGCAAGAGTTTGTACAAGGTTCATTTATTCATTATTGTTTGTGAGATCGTGAGATCTATCGTTATTGTCGCTAAGTGATAATTATTGTCTCCGAGGGCGTTGTCCCTGAGATTATTGTAAAAGCATTAAAAGAAAGAGAATCGAAGAAGTCGTCGTTTCATTTCATAGTGTCGGTCGTGTTGTGAAAATACATACAAATGGAGCATAATGCCATCCGTGTGCTCTCTACATGCTCTACATATATACTCTGACATATACCTTTTTTTTTTTTTGAGTGAAATATGTCGTAGTCTACACCATGTCTATACACCCAACCACTCACCTTCAACCAAGACGCGCCCGTATTCGTTAAAACATACAGACCAATTTTTTGACCGCTCTGAATATAGATGCGAAGGACATAAATACGTATTATATTATACATATAAGATCAAATCACGAGAATGCCCCCGTATCCGCCACCATTACTCCTACAGGGAACAAGCGTGCCTTGCTGAGGAAAGCCAAATACCATCCACATAGATGCTCAAATGAAATTTGTTAAACACGTCGACTATGTTGTAAGGACTACAAAAGCCACGAGATTCAAACTCCGACCTATTCTAGCGTCCTGATAATACCCCTAAGGACGAAGCTAGCCATATACAAGACATAGATAAGGACCCGTTTAAGATACGCGGCACCGGCATGGTACGCCTACACTTCCAACATCCAAAAAGAGCGCCTGCGTATCCAGGAACGTCTGACCCTGAGGGCAAACGTAGGAGCGCATCGATGAGGAGCGAAACCATAAAGAAAGACCTCAAGTGGGAGGACATCGATTTCTCTATATCCAGACAGAACAGCTATGTTCCGGCGGGCGGAAGCGACGAGCTTTCCTCTAGTCAGAGGAATAGCTCCGCTCCACGCACGACCACCAGACCGCCAGCTATGTTCCGACGGGCGGACGCGACGAGCTTTCCTCTAGTCAGAGAAATAGCTCCGCTCCACGCACGACCGTCAGACCGCCAAACGAAACCGTCACCACGCAATCTGGCCACCCCAGAAGAGGATGGCTAACAACATAGAGATCTTTAACAACAAACTAACCACTGAATGTCGATAAACCTAATGACCGACTCGTATTAACAAGTGGCGCAGGTAACTACTGCATTGTGCTCAGCACTGATCAGTACCCTCTCCCGCCAACAACATGGGTAGACTGAGAAGACCACGGAAGGAGACGGATATTATATCAAGACAAGTTCAGGATAAATAAATGTCAATTTTAAATTCGTAAAATAATTTTATCCCCGGTTATATATTAAACTTTTGACATTAATCTAAATACTACTTACAGCTATATTCAGAGCGGCCAAAAAGTTCGGCGCGGTCTGTACCATATATAAATACCCAATGACATCGATAAGGTGAAAGCAAGCCAAGATAAACACCTACAAGAACATATTAAACCAAGAGAACAAATGGGTACTAGAGTACATGTTATGTTCACATTAATTATGTATTTCAGTTTTTTTTATTACATACGAATTTAAATGATTAGAAATAAATACCATTTTTACATACTTACGAGTTTGGTAGCAAACAATATGTGCCAAAAGTCAAACAAACCTTCTGCTTATAATATTAGAATAAAGGTGGTAGAGCCACGCTGAAGCTATTACTGGTTTCAGCATGAATGGGTCGGCTCACCCGGGGTAGTATCATCCAACTCACAGAAAACCTACGTGAAATAACAGTGCTTGCACTGTTGCGTTTCGTTCGGCCAGTGAGAGCGCCGGAGGCCCATTTCCTCTTCCCTCCTCCCCTTTCCCCCACTCCTCCCTCCCCCCAAACACAGGCTGGCAACGCACTTGCAACTCCCCTGGTGTTGCTAGTGTCTATGGACGTCGGTGATCACTTAACGTCAGGTGACTCGCCTTTTCACTTGCCTCCTATGACATAAAAAAAGTTAAGCAAAATAAAATAAATAGAAAATACACAAATTAATATTTTTAATATTTATTACTCTAACTTGTCTAATACATAATATCAAATAAATAAACTATACTACTTCTTCTTGTACAATGCTACACCCTTTGGTTTCAATCTGTTATCCAGTATCCTCTGTCTCTCATCTTCTTCGGCTTGTTTCATCTTCTGGTGTCTTTCTTTAGCAAAATCTAGCTCGGAGCACATCTCCACAATTTTCTCGGCATACTCCCTTTGCCTCATAATTCGAAGCTTTTGTTTGTGCTATAAAAAATTGTAATAAATATTAAATTATATTATATTTATGGTACACAAGAGATTTTTTTTAAATAATAACACAAAATATGAATTTTCAATGATTTTAAAATGTCCTTATCAAATTTCAATTACTTAGGCAATTCATTAAGACCCGATTGAAGTAAATTAGCTACATTGAAGAAGTCAAGAACCACTAAACTGGAATGATATAATACTTTTGGGAGTATACCACAATAACAACAACAAAGGCTTCTGTTGCGCCATATAAAAAAATAATTCTATGCACTTTTTTATCTGTATATAAAAGGAAAGCAGTAAATACCATGATTTGTAACATAGAAAAGGTTACCATCATACCATAATAACTGCAAAACTAAACTTCAAAAACCACTAAGCTATGATAATGTGTTCGGACACACTGTCAATCAACACAACTTTAAATCTTTGCAACCCTGTCGGAGTTTTTGATGAAAGATAAACATTACGTTGGAACCATAGCATAGCAGGTAGGATTTTTTTTTAAGTCCGACCCAAGTTTAAAGTCAATAATCGAGCACCTGTCACCTGTCAACATCAAATCAAAATATCTCTTATTCAATTTAGGCCCTGAGAAGGCGTTTATGAACGTCAATGTTACCACCGGTTCGGAAAACAACCCAGTCATCAAGGAGAACCGGCAAGAAACTCATTCCGATAGCTGTACATGACAGCCCATCCTCTCTAGTTCTACCATGTTTACCATCTAGGACCATATTGTCATTAAACAGGTGCGATTGTGGTAAGACTCTAAAACCTAAAAAGTATTTTTTTTTAAATAATGGGCTTTTTAAATTATTACCATTTGTTAGATTGGAGAACAACCACATTTCAGGTGTATCAATTTCCATGGGGGTAATAAATATATAACATAATAATAAGCTTGGGTGCACCCATTTCAGGATCAGTCAGTGCCTCCAGAGTAACCAAGCAAGGCAGGATAGAATCAGGATGCACTAAGTGATAAATCCATAATGGGTTACTAAAAAGAGGTTTTTTCTTTTATTGTAGCACTGCAAAATGACTGCACTGTGCCTGATGCTATGCACAGTACAATCCAAAAACAATGACGACTACCGAGTGGCACAGTATCCATCCCCGGTCGGCGTTGTCATGCCAGCCTGCAAAAAGCTGGATATGCACAGGCTAATCCCAAAACACGACCCACAGAAGCGAATCACTATGACGGGCTTTTTCGCCATATACATGGTGGTTGCGACCCAGTCAGGCCTTAAAACCCAACCACCCAACTTTCGCCATTGCCACGTTCGTTATTCAGCAGGGTGCACCACGTGCAGGTGAGGTTGGCTTGGGTGTGTCAAGAATTCGATTTCTATTCTAGATTCTAGTTTATAATGCACTCCCCCAAGGATAAACAAGCTTCTTGGTATATACGATAATTAATTTAAGCCTACATGCGAATGTAGGCATATCATTATATTTCAGGAATAGTATTAGGTTCAACTTTAGTCATGTACAACTACAATGGCACTATAAAATGCTACAATAAGATGCCTGGTGAATTTCTCTTTGATAACTCAACGGAAATACATTGTTTTATATATGGTCAATAAAGTTTGTTATTGTCAAATCCAAATAAGAACTATTTGTTCATATTGGTCATGTTCATATACTATCTATTATTAATGAAAATTCATACAGAACCCCATAAAGCAATATTGCTTTTATTTAAGTACTTTTTTGCTTTGGTAATAAAACACTAAATTTCTTACAAAACAATTAAATAAATGGTCAGTGTTCAGGAAAAAATACACTTGTTCTTTAAGGTTAATATGAAATAATCTTACCAACAGCGGTGTAGGTCGTCCATCCAAAAAGGTATAATCCGGAGCATCAGTTAACACACCTTCTGCATTACGATTAACAGGAAGACCTCTCTCTACTCTCCATTCTTTAATATTTAAAGCTACAGAACAGCTGAATGGGCGAGACCCTGTAAAATTTATAATATTCAAATATTAGAGAGGGATTACACCACAAAATACTATCTATAACTAGCATAACATGGATGCTAGTAATGTTACCAACTTCTATAAAAGAGACTCTTAAATCACCTCCCAAGAAAAAGCCTAAAATATTTCACTCTACCATAACGATAAAACCTTTTCAGCTTTTGCTAATGCCTGCCTACGTAGCTGTAACTTCTTAACAGGAAGACCTCTCTCTACTCTCCATTCTTTAATATTTAAAGCTACAGAACAGCTGAATGGGCGAGACCCTGTAAAATTTATAATATTCAAATATTAGAGAGAGATTACACCACAAAATACTATCTATAACTAGCATAACATGGATGCTAGTAATGTTACCAACTTCTATAAAAGACTCTTAAATCACCTCCCAAGACAAAGCTACTTCACTCAACCATAACGATAAAACCTTTTGTAGCTTTTGCTAAGGCCTGCCTACATAGCTATAACTTTTGAGTTGAAAAACTGTTTAAAAACCTGTAGACATATTGCATCTTTCATAATAACTAATTTATTTATTTGACTTAAAACTCGCAGTCATGTAGAGTTCAGTACTATAAGGTTTACATTTCAAAATTAATTACTAGCACTTTGTTTCATGGTGGAATCACAGAAATACGACAAGGATGAATCCCTCTCTTGTCATATTTTGAAACATTTAGTGGTTTTACCTGCTACTTATATCATAATATAACTCAATTGAGCAATAGCAGAACCAGAATTATAGTATATTATAATATGGAAATACCTGATAATATTATAAGAAATAGAAACAAGTACAGGTACTTACATATCGCGGTATTGGTAAATTGCCTAAGAACCAGTTTCATAGTTACCATATATATGAATTTCTTTATTTTTTACACAATTGGTGAAGTTACCTTTTATTATTGTTCGTATAAATATAATATAATACACATAGATAAGATACTATATACTGATAATACATATATTATAGATCTGATTTTTTGGGTTACCTATATAAAATGTAGTCTGCTATTCAAATATAAATATATTCTGTGGTGTGCTAGTGTTACTAGATATTTACTTTTATTTTTTTATCTTTATTTTTGGCAACCAATCTTTTTTGTCAAGTAAGTATCGATCTTACAAGTTTCTTGATATAATTTCAATGAATTGTGGCCATCTTGTTAGAACTTTCCATCAAGTTTTTGTGCCATCTCAAATTCATGGTCCCTGGTATTATTTTCTATTCACTTCACTTGTGCACAATAAACAAACTATATTTCATAAAACACCACCAATTTTACGCAATATAGAGTCAAGTAACATAAAATTATGAATAAAATATAAAATCCACTACATGACAGACACAAATCCCGCCAAAAACTCAAGATATTTACTTATTTAGTATGAGCAATTGTACGACAAGTAAATATAAAGTTATCGCTAAGAAGGCCATTATAATAAAATAGTACTTTCTAAAAACCTTTATTCCATTGTAATATTTGATAAATCAATTTTGTATATTTATTGGATATAAATACAGTAAATATATACTCAAATTCTATATAAGAGCCACTTAAGACTGACCTAGTAAACAAATCTTCGTAGTAGCCTATGATCGTAATTTTTTTTTTAATTTTGCACTTTTATTTGTAAAGTCCCAGAACACATTTCCAGTCGCTTCGAGAACAGACTTACAATTATTGATTCCCGGTTGGCCATCCTGTTTCAATTTCTAGAAACTTGTCTATGATATAGAAGTTTCAGTTCTTTAAAAATTACATGATTATCTGCAATTGGTGTATTTTAACATGTCTTGAGAGTCTGCCAATCACAGGTTAAGAATATGTTGTCTCTGATATTTTTCTAGAACTATAGACAAGATTATTTTCTCTATTATTTTACTAATTGTCAGCAGTGAGCAGAGTGAATCAATCTTTTGAAAAACGTAGTAAAGTGGAAGATTTTTGTATTGTGTTTTCGTCCGCCAAAAGAAACAATATTTCTTATTATTACAAGTGGTTTTCATTTTGCTATCCATTGAATTATCACAAGGACGTATAGTGCATATTGGTAAGCTATGTGATTGTTGCAACTAAAATCGTTATAGAAATTTAGAAAGAGATCGATCAGTTATTGCGCCATCACTTTAGTGTTTTCAAAGCGCAAATATTGATAGTAAAGTATAAAAGATCTTTCAATATAACACTGGTAATTTATTGTGAATTTAACAATTTCACTTTGTTTTCTACTCCATATGCTTAGTATACACCCCTGAGATTTGGTAAATTACAAACAATGTATGCAGACCGTTTTCAAATACCTACTGACAAAAAAATGACGTAGCGATCAGATAACGTATTACCATCAGGGAAATCACAATATATATTGATTCATAAACTAATTTTAGATTAATTTTTAAAACTATCCTGTAAATTGTGTATAGCCAACAATTTTATAACTTTATAAATCTTCAATATCATATGTTTGTTGTATATATAGTTAAACTAGCCTCTGCCCGCGACTTCGTCCGCGTGGAATAGATCCTTTGGGCTAACGATAACACTCCGTGAAAACTCTCAAGAGGTAGAACGCCCGATTTTTAAACATTCTTCATTAGTGCTCAGCTCCTTAGCTCTTAGCGTGTTATATACGTTATAACCTTCCTCGATAAATGAGCTATATAACGCTGAAAGCATTTTTCAAATCGGACATTTAGTTCCTGAGATTACCCCCTACATTACAAACTTTACCTCTTTATAATATTAGTATAGATAACTATATTTGCTTTTAATTCTATACATTTGTATATAGGTTTACTAACATTACACATTCTTATATTGTCAAAATATAAATTCAGAACAGCTTAAGTTTCTAATTGCATCATGAAAACATTGCAGTATTATTATTTCTGGTCCAAAATAACACTGGCTTAAAATTTTATGTTTTAGTATAAATTGTGAAATGAGGTCATATAATGTTATATAACTTGTTTTGATATAAATTACAGTGAAGACAGTAAAAGTAAACATCTGTTACACAGGTAATTTATTAACAATCTTAAATCAACATCATCTTGTTCAGTATAGTGATGTTGTAAAATGAAATGTTATATTAAAAGAAGCTGATGATAAACTCAATATCATCCTTTGAGTTTTACAACTAGCCACATTTACAACTTTTATAAAGAAGAACTAAAAACCAAAATATCCTCAGAGGTTAATGAAATACTCAGCATCACTGTCGTATCTAAAAATATATGGAAATCAAACTGAATATGGAACAATATATATATGGGAACAAGCAAATATGGGACTTTTTGATGTGTTATATATTACCTTGTTCTGTAGGCTCTTAGTAGTAATAATAAGATTTAACATAGATAACTGAAAATAGGGAAATAAGTTAGATAGGCATGACATAATTGTTGATAATTAATCCTATAATAATATATATAGATGCATTTGGACCAAAAATAATCGTTGTCATGGGAACGAAGTCACAATCTCACGTTTGTATTATTACAAAAAAGTTAAATACGTAATGAATACTTGTTTTATTAAGGTTTCAAATTAAATGCACTGCGGTCTCTGAACATTCGCCCTCTTGCTCTGTGTCTCGCTTTGGTTACGTTGGTTTAGACTTGCGAAAAAGGATAACACGAACTTGCCTCTGGCGAGTGCGGTGCATTTAATTTGAAACCTTTTTAATGGAAGTATTTAACTTTTTTGTAATAACACCGTATATGTTTTAGCGTTTCACCACAATTTCTAAAGGAGTATTGGATCTCAAGTGCATCTGTCAGTACTCAGGGACCGATTTTCAATCTGAGGGTGCTATGTAGGCAGGCTAGTTTAGAAAAAGTCTTACCGCTAACTTTTTTGTAATAATACCGTATATGTTTTAGCGTTTCACGACAATTTCTAAAGGAGTATTGATCTCAAGTGCAGCTGTCAGTACTCAGAGACTGATTTTCAATCTGAGGGTGCTATGTAGGCAGGCTAGTTTAGAAAAAGTCTTACCGGTATTCTATTGTGTCATAACAGTGATTTCCTTCACCACAAGATCAGGACCTCCTTTAATCAATACTGTGTCCGAATGTGCTGTCAAAAAGACCACATATCTCTCTTTATAATAATAATCTTACTATTAAACTAGTTTCTGCCAATAACTTCGTCCATTTTTTTTTTATGTCATAGGTGGCAAACGAATAAGTTGTTCACCTGATGTTAAGTGATCACCATCATCCATGGACACTTGCAACACCAGGGGAGTCGCAGGTGCGTTGCCAGCCTGTGGAGGGGGGAAGGAAGGAAAGAAGGAAGGGGAAGGGTAGGTAGGTCTCCGGCGCTCTCACTGACCGAACGAAACGCAACAATGCAAGCACTGTTACTTCACGTCGGTTTTCTCTAAGAGGGTGGTACTACCCCGGTCGAACCGACCCATTCATGCTGAAACCAGTAACAGTTTCAGCGTGGCACTACCACCATAAAAAATAAATAAATGTGGAATAGTTACTTAGGGTTAACGCACACTTTAACTAGCGACTTAGTTTACATAGAAGGTAAACATATTTTTAAATAACAAATATGTTAACCCCGATTTTGAGACATTCTTCATTGTTCCGTTCCTACTGGTCATAGCGTGATGATATAATTATAGCCTATAGCCTCCTCGATAAGTAAGCTATGTTACACTGAAATTAGACCAGTAGTTCCTGAGATTAGTGCGTTCAAGCAAACAAACTCTTCAGCTTTATACTATATACAGTATATATATACACAGTATATATATGTATACTTTATACAGTATAGATTACTACCTATATAATTCTACAGAATATGTAGTGAGTTAATCATTGTATTGAAATTATGAATGTAACCCCGATTTTGAGACATTCTTCGTTGTTCCATTCCTATTGGTCTTAGTGGGATGATATAATTATAGCCTATATAGCCTTCCTCGATAAATTAGCTACGTTACACTGAAATTGTATCTGTAGTTCCTGAGATTAGCATGTTCAAATAAAGAAATGCTTCAGCTTTATACTGTTAGTTTAGATTATTACCTATATAATTCTACAGAATAATTAGCGAGTTAATCATTGTTTTGAAATTATTAATAATTTCATTTACAGGTTTACGTCCCATCCGAGTAAGTGAAGGAATTTAGTCACAACGGCCACTGACAAACTAAATCCTCAAGGGCAGACCAATTACAACACAATGTGTATGTACAGTTTTTTATATATATATATGACATAATTGATTTGTAAACTTTTTTCTTTCTAGTCCTCTTTGGAGATGTGGCAGAACCCAGGAGTTTATCCCGGAGGTCTTTATTTTTAGAATTTTAGCATTGTAGCAATATTCAATTATAAAGGACCAATTTTTTATCCTATATTAACAATATAGTTCTACAATTTGCTTTTTACAATATTGAAGGAAACATGCCTATAATTATAGTATCTTTTATTTTTCAAATTGTCCTTTATTGTTGATGTAAAGCTTTGCTTCCCCAGCACGTAGCACATATATTTGTCCAAAAATGCATAAATTGCACGATATCTGTTGTATTGGTGTCCCAATGTTACAGTAATTGAAGATGGACTGTTTATTGAAATACTTAGGAATATATTTTTAAATGTGATATGGCCACCCTACTCTCATATGAATTTCTATTATTACAACAGTTTATTTACTTGGAATTACTTTATGTAGAATTGGAATAGTATAAGAGTTTCGGATTTTTTAAACGTTATTCTATTTTAAACTTTCAATTCACCATGTTAAGTTTGGTTTACAACCTCCGCACATACTGGATTTCTTTTCAAATTACAATAGAACCTCGATAAGTCGCAATTTAAGGGGGATGCGGAAAAAAAGTCGATTTGTAGAAATTTATAGTTTTTAAGATTTAAACAAACAAGCAGACAAAGGAAATTTCAATTCCTTACTATCTAATTTTGGGTTACAGAGTGTGAAATAGATAAAGTTTATTGATACAAATATAGAGTTTAGCATAAAATACACTCTAAGTATTTACATACTATCTCTAATATTAAAAGAACCGGATTTTACTAAACTTTAATTGGATCTATAGAGACTATCCATTTTAATTCATTACGACTATATAAGAAAAATATGTACAATTACATTGGTGAAATAGTTATTTTAAATTGTATAGGACTCACACTTTGGATAATGGAGATGTTGAGGTTTGAAGAAAAGAGAACCAAAGTTTCTTTCGAGTTTTATCTATTTTCAATTTATCGAGATTTACTGGTCGTTAGAGTAAGAGGCTGCTACAATACCATTGTTCTCCCTCTCCTTCGTTCCTATACGAGCTAAAAACGGACTAAAAATACTTATGTATATTCGTTTAGGTGAATGCACTTGTAAAATGTGGAGTAAATTTCTCACATCTCCGATTTCGTAGCTTTGCATACAGACAAGCGTAATAATTTAAATCCATACATGCTTTATTTAAAAGACTATTAGTAACGCACATCTGCGTCAATATTAAAAAACAAATACGTCAGATAACGGCGTGAATCATTTTTATTCTCTCAGAAACGATAATGAGTTTCTAGAAATGCTTTCGATTAGGCATTTTATCAGATATATTGTTTCGTTTGTTACATTGAACGCGTTTTAGGGTCTTCACAACTGTCGCCTCGTAATCTGTAACACTTTGATGCTATATCTATACCGGCACGGATGTTGTATTTAGTTCTATTTCGAAAAAAAAAACAATCTAGTAGTAGCGGTCCCGACAGACGTTGTCCCGCCCTGAAAATAGATAGAACCATATCAAATTATATTAACCTAAACCTTCCTCATTAATCACTTTATCTACTAATGCAAACCGCATGAAAATCCGTTCAGTAGGTTTTGAATTTATCGCGAACAGACAGACACGGTATGGGACTCTGAACGCAACCGCTTTACCGCACGGGGTGGTGGGGAGTGGGAAGGAAAGAGCATGCACGACCCATCTTTAGATATTTTATCTCATGTCCGTCTTACAGACAGACATTCAAGTCAAAATTTGAAATTAAATCAATAAATAAAAAAACAATTAAGTAAAAAAATCACATAAACAAATCTCAATAATGATGTCAATGTTTCATTAATTGCATATTTAAATATTGAACTGGAATATGCAGTTTTGTTATGTAATGTAGCAACTTGTGTTAATGAAATTCTATTACAAACAAAACTTGTAGAGTGAGCCGAATCCTGTTCAATTATATAAACTAGTGCCCGTCCAATGGTCAGAATTCGATTATAATTAATCAATTTATCAAACATCAATATTAAGAGAAAAAAACGATACTCTCCCAAATTTGTTATAAATTGATAACACTAAACCTCATCAATATCTGCTAAACAAAAGAAAGAAAGAAGATCGCTTGAGAAGAAGACGGTCAATGTACTTTTTTTTGTCTCCGTCTATTTATATGTATATAGAAGGAGATAAAAATAATTTAATCTTTAGATTTCAAATGTATCGTGTGATATTTTAAAAATTAAATTTGTCATCTGTAATTTTTTTCATGAAAAATGTTAAAAACTATATCTTTTTTTGTTTTTCATTTATTACAATTATAATATATAAATGTTACGTGAAGGGACATTTACGCAGGCCGGCATGACAGCGGCGACCGGCGAAGGATAGCGTGTCTCTCGGTAGTCGTCATTGTTTTTGGGTTTTACTGTGCTCATCATCAGGCACAGTGAAATCACTTTGCTGTGCTACGATTAAAAAAAAAATACGAACTGTGCAACACGAACATCTGTTATATAAACTATTTTTATATTTAATACTAGCTGAACAGGTCACGCGTTGCTGTGGTTATCACATGTTGAATTAAAAGTAAAAAAGATATCTAAAATTAAAACGATTATTTATCTGTGTTTTATGTATCTATTATCTGTGATATATCTATAACAGTCGGTCATACAGTTTTCTGCCAACAAACTAATTTAAAGCGCCACCTATTCGAGAGTAATGAAAATTACAATAATCAACATTGACAATAATTTAATTAGTAATTACAAAATATTGAGGCCGTTAATCGAAATATAAATGATCCTATCTCTGAAGTTGGACCAAATTATACATAAATGCCAACTTTTATGAAGATCGGTTGAGTAGTTTCGGAGTTCATCGTGGACAAACATCATGACACTGGATTTTTATATATTTAGATTGATAGATTGTATATCATTACATAGTATAAAATAAAGTCCCCTACCGCGTCTGTCTGTTTCAGTCTGTCTGTTCGCGATAAAGGCAAAAACTACTGAACGGATTTTCATGCGGTTTTTACCAGTGGATAAAGTGATTCATGAGGAACGTTTTGGTATATAATTTGTCAAGGTTTTATTTTTAATCAGGGCGGGACAACGTCTGTTGGGCCCGCTAGTTGTTTTATATTTGTAATATAATATTTATTTAAAAGGAATTATGTTTCCGAATATCTGTGACATAATAATTTAATTAACATAAGAACACACGGTCTAAAATTACAGTATATTTTGTGAAGTTTCACTTTCGTGGAAAGCTTTCACTTTTTCACTTTCCTTTTTACCTGTATTCTTCTATCAAATACGATTGTATATATTTTTCGGCTTGATTATTATTGTTTTAGATATTTTCGTTGAGGTTCGTGTACCAACTCCATTGTAATATTTTCTATGATCATATAAGATTGTTACCGATGAGTTTTTGACGCCAGCCATTCAGGTTTCTGCCAGTTTACTGTAAAAACACGATATCTTGATTTAATATAAAGTTTTAGGATACTATAATCTTTACCAGCACCTACTAATTCTAACTTCAAAGGTGGTATAGTTGAAATTCGGTAAGAATCGAAATCTAATAAATATCCTGAATTTTCAAAACTCCCGGAAAACTTTCTATTAGGTACTACTATGAAATTACTGTACTATAGAAAAGAGAGAGATATTTAGTTAGGAAAGCATATTTTTGCTTTAAATATTTTTTAATCTTCATCTATAAAATATACTGCTACATAAAAAACAACGCAGACGAAACCACGTGTATCAATTAGTATTATATATAGACGTTGATAATCGTCGCTCTAAGGATTCCATAACGCGTATGATTTTTATCTCCGACTCTTGGTTATAATTATGTACTAGCCTCTGCCCGCGACTTTGTCCGCGTGGAATAGTTATTTTGTGCTAACGTTAACAAGCAGCGGAAGCTCTTAGGAGGAAGAAAAACCCCGATTTTGGAACATTCTTCATTGATATTCCGCTCCTATTGGTCTTAGCGTGATGATATATAGCCCATAACTTTCCCCGATAAATGGGCTATATAACACTGAAATAATTTTTCAAATCGGACTAGTAGTTCCTGAGATTACCCCCTACAACATCACAAACTGACAAATTCACAAACTTTACCTCTTTATAATATTAGTATAGAAGTATGGATGTATATTGTTCAATTCGATATCGTTGGTGAGTTCGTGGAATGACTCGTCACATACGAGAAACACGATTCGATGCAGCGGGAAATCCCGGACGTAGTCATGTACGTAATGACTTTTAGTCATACATTTGCATTTTGCCTTGTGAAATATGATAACTTTAATTACTTGTTCGAAACAGTCGTTTCGAATAAAGAACCAAATAACATAAACTTCTTGTTTGATTTATATTATTTGGAAATATTAAAAAGAGTATACGAAATATAGGTACAGAAGGTTCACTTCGTTTTGATTGTGAACATCTTACATCGTGATGTAATCATAGCATAGTGTTAGGGCTTTTTATAAATCCGCCTGGCTAGTTACCACCACCCTTGAGTTGAAAATCTGTCACCAAGCACCTGTTGGTGTATTCTCGCAGCTCCAATTGAGAGCCAGATGAGATTTTGGTCAAATGCTAAAACCTATACAATCTTATTACAAAAAAGATAAATACGTATTGAACCCTGGCTTAAAAAAAGGTCTCATATTAAATGCACAGCGGTCGCTGAATGTTCGCCATCTTGTTCTTTTGTCTCGCTTTAGTTACGTTAGGTTAGACTTTTGAAAAAGGACAACGTGAACTTTCCTCGGGCGAGCGCGTTGCATTTATTAGGAAACTTTTTGAAAGCAAGTGTTTAATGCGTATTTAACTTTTTTGTAAGAACACGGATAGAGTATAAAAAAGGGACACATTAGCATATAATCAGAACCTAACCAAACTCTCATCAAACTACCCTTGAAGTACACCCTTTCCAATAAAAAATGAATCATCGAAATCGGTTAGCGTGATATTGAGTTATTCGTCTATTTGTCGTGTACATACTTAATGCAAATTTAAAACTTATACGGTTTTGCACTGGATGTCGTTGTCGGAACTGGACCAAATTGAAATGGGACCACATGGGAAGCACCAGCTTTCAAATAAAAAAAGAATAATCAAAATCGGTTCACCCAGTCCAAAGTTATGAGGTAGCAAACATAAAAAAAAAAAAAAAAAAACAGACGAATTGATAATCTCCTCCTTTTTTTGAAGTCGGTTAAAAAGGACATTAGCGTTTTGCTTTGTGTTTAGGTAACCAAATACACAACAATTATACGATATAATATATTGCTCATAATGAATTTGTCATCTATATCAGCATTGGCGATTGCTTTTTTCGCCAAAAAATAACGAAATCCTTAAAAATGTAGGTTTTTTCTTTCTTCTAGTTACTACTGGCTAGTGTTAATATTTCGATATTTTATATAGAAGTCATTTGGCGTTCACAGTGACCAAGTTTTATTCGATGAAATAAGGAAAAACTTGATCAAAACGAAAGTAAACAAAGAAGTTTGCTTTCTTTCAACTCGTATTATAAAACACGCCTATCAAAGGACGATAGTGACTTTAGCTTATCCGAATAACTACTGTATTTTTATGTTGATACTTTTAAGAAAAAAAGCTACTGTGTAATGGTTGACATACTCCTTAGAAATGTATATACATAATAGCGGTCCCGGCGGACAATGTCTTTCCTTGATAATAAAAAAAATCCTAAAAATTAACCGTAGCTCCACCTATCGGTTCCAATTATAAATCTAAACCATTCTTGAATCCACCCGAACACACAAAAAATTTGTCCAGCCGCTCAGGAGGAGTTCAGTCACATACACACGGACAGAAGAAATTTATTGTTTACTAGCCTCTGCCCGCGACTTCGTCCGCGTAGAATAGTTACTTTGGGCTAACACGCAGCGGAAGCTCTCAAGAGAACAAAAACCCCGATTTTAAAACATTATTCATTGTTGCTCCGCTCCTATTGGTCTTAGCGTGATGATATAGCCTATGAAATTTACAAATAACGTGGCTTTCTATTGGTAAAAGAATTTCGGTTTTGTACTTCCTGAGACTATCCCCTACAATGTCACAAACACCCTAACTTTACCTCTTTATAATATAAGTATACATTAGTATAGATTGTTAATAGGTGACGTACGAGTCGTTTCAATTATCGTTTCAATTCGTAAAAAAGGCAGTCGAAAAATACTTGTATCTAGTAAACAGTAGATATGATAAGAATGAATATACGTTTTAATGTTTTTTTATTGAGTAAAATATGGGACTAACAATGCCGTTCATAGTTATTTCAAAATTATTCATCAGATATCGGATACCGACATGTCGGTATTCTATATGCTCTCATTTTGTCTCTGAATTTGGGATGATCGATATCCATCGATGTTGACTAAACATCGATGTTCAGCAG
>MU161339.1:0-27038 GCA_015888305.1 Antheraea pernyi | reverse complement strand
CAGGAAAACATCGATGTTTTGATATCGATAATATCAACACATCGATGTATTTGGAATAAAATATCGAAATGTCAATATATCTTTTAGGGCCATTTAGCGTTCGATATACTAGTTAGTGACTTGATAACTATCAAGTTCAACTATTTTACACTAGATGACACTTATCAACGTAATCAAAGTAAGCCACACCAATAGTTATTTCTTTGCATTTTCTCACTGTTGCCATTTTTGTTGAGGTAGTCTCTAGATCTAACGGATTTTAGATATTTTTAATGACGTTTTTTTTTTGTATCTAGTAGCTTAAAAAAAATAGCGAATTGTAGCGACTTTTTGAGTAATGAAAATACATAAATATTTTGACATTAGTTTCAATGTAATTACTGGCAACAGCATGAATTGCTTTTGTTTTTTGGGAATGGAAGGGAAGACTTGAGGGAAAACACCTGACGAAGATGTTAAAATCGATATCAACATCGATGTTTTTCTAATATCGATGTTTTTCGAATATCGATCATCCCTACTCTGAATGATCATAGAGTAACAAATCAGCGCGTAGTTAATTGTAAGCGGTTTCATAATTCTATCCTGAATGATATAGATATCTGTTCTTAGTTCTTTGTTTACAATAAAACAAAGCGCTGTTTGTTTCGAAGGATTTCTGATTTGATACACTCCTATACAGGTTACTAGAACAACGTATCTCTGCATACTAATGGGGAATAGTAACCTGTTTTTATACAGTAAGACGTTTTAGACGTAAAAAACATAATATACATTTATTTATCAAACAGCATTTGAAATACGTGTTTTAAGAATGACTAAGATCTCGTGAAGATCCTATTAAATATACATATATGTAAAAATAAAAACTAGTATAGTATAATTAACACACAAATTCAATGGAATCAAAAATTAATAAAAAAAGCTCTTCAAGAATTATTTTACGTACATTTTTCCTGTTATGTCCGCCAAAGTAAACAATTTTCCTGTTCTGTCCGTCGAGTTAGCTTTGATATTCGTGTTCCGTGTGCTCTAATGATCTGAGATGCAATCACCATTCTATGCTTAGTTAAAGCTATATACGTATCGTAAAACTTTGTAAAAATAAAATTTATTGCTGTAGCACTACTGAAGTTTCCAAAATTAGATGATATAGCTGTGCCCGTGAATCAATCTGCGTGAAACCTCATGTACATAACAGTGATTAATAAAATCATCTGAACGTATTTAGTCGGCTGAGTGCCTTAAGCGCTCGCCTTAGTAGTCCGGTGAAGCTGTGAAGACGCTGCAGGGTCAATAGCGTAGTCAGTTCGAAAGAAAAAAACGTATTTAGTCTAAATTACTATCTACTTTTCTCTCGTACTTAAATCGCTAAAATTACAATAACTTTTTAGTCCGGTGAAGCTGTGAAGACCCTACCGGGTCAATAGCGTAGTCAGTTCGAGAAAAAAAAACAATAACTTTTGATAGTCCGAACGGATTTTAATAAAACAAGACTAAACGTTACTCGAAGATATTCTTTATGATTTTCTTGAAAAGGTTTTTATCATGAACGCAGTCCTTTAGCTGTGATGCATGTTCATACAAACAAACAGACATTTAAAAAAGTGATTGGAATGTATTTTATTACTTACCAAGCATCTGTTTTTTTCTTTACAAAAATCTAAAAGTACAGACACGTTAGATTTAAATTCTTATTACTTATATGTATAGATATTGTGTCATATTTGCGAGAATTACCGACAAAAATTCCTCGTTATTTAGAACGTAACTTACGTTGCAAGAGACGTAACTATTAAAAACATACATACAAGTAATCTTCACTACCAAAATTAACATCCGCGCAAACAATGACGTGACGACACGTTATATCTACCTACTCGTATTTCGTAAACCTTCACACAATTATCATATTTATCAACCGGAGTTCTTATTAAAATTATCAATTATCGCATTTATGCTGCTTACCATAAAAACTACATTCGTGGCAGAGTTAACAGTTACGATTTACGACTGTTTGGAGTTGTGCACCTCGTACTCGAATTACCGCGCCTATAGCGCAATTAAATGCAGAAGGTTTACTCAGAACAACGCATCGCGTCAGGAAATCTCAGCATTTGAATGGTTATCTACTTGATTCTCAGTCTCATAGCAGTACATTATTATTGTGATAGCCGCTTTTATATACCAGATCGAGTTTCTTGCCGGTTCTTCTTGATGACTGTGTTGTTTTCCGAACCAGTGGTAGCTTTGACGTTCATAAGCGCCTTCTCAGGCCCTAAATTGGCAAACGTATTATTTGATTTTAGTGTCGAATTTCTTTCTTCTTTGGTCACGTTTCCTTTGCATTGGTGTGATCAAAATTCCGCATTCTTTTCTTCACTGCGGTCTGTTCTTGAAATCGGCGACTTTACACTTATTCCAATTCTTTATAACCATTCAATTTGTTTTGGGACTAACATTAGATCTTTGATCGGAAATTGAATATTGTAGTGCCTGTGTAATCTGGTAGCTTCTCCTTAATCGGACCATACAATCGCAACCTCCTTGTGTCTTCTCACATACACCTCAAGCTTCCTCGTATGTACTCATTGCTAATTTTGCTTAATTATGACGAAAACACGCCACGTTTCTTCATTAAAAAAAAATTATTAGAAGTACGTTTAATTCTGTTACGGCCCAAGATTATTGCAACACCAGCGGGTTCTGAGCTCATGTCGAGTTCCGATAATTAAAACCAAGGAGAACTGGACCGTCTGTAATAAACTTTTTTGTGGTATCTTTTTATGACATCGGATAACACTGGCAACTTCATGACATTTTATGACAAACTCTGACAAACACTGACTGGCTTAGGACAGTAGTATTTTTTTACCATTTTCATAATATACTACACTTTTGTGTTGCAACTATGTGCTAATCGTATATCGAATATAATATGTGTATGACGTAGTATCTTATTTTGTGCAAAGTTTCCGCGACCTTTAGTGACTGTTGGATGTAATGTCGGAAACCAGAGGTTTGTTTGTTTGTTTTTTTTTGTTAATTCTCGTATATTAAATGTGAATACTATTTAAATGTACGATCTCTAATAATTCGCTGCAAAATTCGATTGCAGTCAAATGAAGTGGACTTGTTTGATTTTGAAGTTGTGAGATTCGAGCAACGAAGTTTGGCAAAAAATGTTTACAATATTGCAACTTAATGATTTATGGTCGAATTTCATCGACTTGATCACTAGTTATTATAGTAAGGTAAAGTTTATCTGTTTTAGTAAGTTCTAGAGTTACAGTCTGCAAACAATTACACCGAATGAAATTTATATTTTTTCCTAAGCAACATTGGGTATATTTCGTGGTAACTAAATTAGATACTGTTAATGAACGTATACGATACGATATATTTTGATAGATTTTGGTGTATCCGAAATAGGTTTTTATGTTAATTATGTTTCTATAAGTCGCCACTAGAAGGACAGAACTTTGTCATTTATAAAACGCTTTGTTTTTTTTTTTTTTTGTTACAAAAGGGACATTTTCATGTTCTCATTTTAATTTCATTAGCATTACACCTCGGAACTCAAAGATAAACCAGGAAACTACTCAAAATGCAATAGGAAATGTACTGTGATAGATAGGTACGACAGTAATAGATTTATAAAAAGGTCAAGGTCATGGGAATTCTGATGATATTTTTGAGTAATAATTTTAAATCTGGTTTTTTTATTATTAGCTGTGCCCGTGACTCCGTCCGCTTGGAATGTAATGTAAAAAAATCAGCGACTATTAAAACCATCTGAATGTATTAAGTCCATTTACTTATCTACTTTCCTCTCGTGCTTAAGTAGCGTCCTCATTAAAATTACAATAACTTTTGATAGAGTGAACCGATTTTGATGAAACCAAGACTAAATGTTACTCGAGGATATGCTTTATGATTTTGGTTCATTGAGGTTTTATCGGGAACGCAGTACTTTAGCAGTTATGTGTGATCAAATAGACAGACATTTCTAAAATTGATTGAAATGTATTCTATTACTTATTTCAAGACACCAGCCACAATTTTTTTATTTTATCATCAAAATCTAAAATGTTCACACACTTTAGATTCTTTACATTCTTATTATATAATATAGATGTATGTATACATTAGAATAATTATAGTCAATCAATTTTATATGTACATCGAAGGCGTGGGAGGCTGGTAATATAAGTTAATATAATACGCACTATTTACGTTTGTCTGTGTTGCACGGAAGATATTATACGTATATATATTTTAATTAATATGGAAATTATTATGTACACACTTATTTGTTTTTAAATAATTCTTTTCTTTGTCCATTTTTCTTCTACTATATGTCACATAATAAAGGTTAATTTTTTTATGCGTTTATTACATTTTACATATATGAACATATAAATTATACTTGGCTTTATCATTTTTTTTAACAAAACTTCCGCATTAATTGTCACACTCTGAGTCACAAGGGACTTCACAAATATATATATTAAATAAATAAAGATAAAACAGTTCAGTGCCATTTTGTCCTATGTTTGTCAATCGTTTTTTTTAGTTTAACTACTGACATGCTTTTAGTGTTATCAATAAATGCCTTTACACGACACACTCTTTACCGCGTGAAAACGCTTTCGCGCATGTAAACACAAATATGCTTCTTCCGTGTACAATCTCCAATATTTTTATAGTACTCAATATAGTTTTATTATCTACAAACAAGATTAATTAAAAAACAGACAATAATATCTATATTAAATCTTGAAATATTCGAAAACAAAGAATCTAGAACGAGTTTAAGTACACGTGAAAAATATATCTAAAATCACCTGTTTGTAATACAGTTTTGTTCTACATTGGTTTTGATAAAACTTATGAATCATAGCATTGACGTATACCCAATTAGACAAACAATTGAATGTAACGCGTTCTTAATATGAAATTAATTGGTATACTTAATAGTTTTTTTTCCATTAATATCAAAACTTGCAATTATGGTCGAATTTCGGCCAATACTATTATTAAATAAGTTCATAAACATATACTACATTGGTTTTGATAAAACTTATGAATCATAGCATTGACGTATACCCAATTAGACAAACAATTGAATGTAACGCATTCTTAATATGAAATTAATTGGTATAATAGTTTTTTTTTCCATTAATATCAAAACTTGAAATTATGGTCGAATTTCGGCCAATACTATTATTAAATAGGTTCATAAACATATACAAATAGGAGTAAGAAGAAATAAACAAAAGTTACGTATTAATAAATTAACAATTCAGTAGAAAAAAAGTGTGTGTGTACTTATGTACACGCGTTAGAAGTTATACTTCTTTAGCGTAACAAGATAAAAATCATTTTCAAAACTTTTATATTTCGCCTTATTCTACGTTTGTAGAAAAAACGACACTTAACAATTGAAAAAAGGTATTTAATACATTGAAAGTTTTAATACAAAGAAATACAAAGAAACAAAATGTTGACTATAGCTAACTTCAGGGTGTCGGTTTTTCATGACGGTGTGCGCGTGCATCGTAAAAATTTACTCTCATAATTTTTCCAATTTTGCCAAAAGAAGTATAACTTTTAAAAAAGCAGCATAACTACGCGACTACCGATTAATTAAGTATAAGAGCCGATAATCGGTTACATTCATTTTCAATTACCACTACTTGTAAACCGTCAAAATTATCATCCTAAATTATACTAAGGAGAACAAAACGATCTCATGTGGAGGGCATGTTGAAAAAGTGTCTTATTCTAAGCACTAAATAATAGTTCCAAGAACCTTTAAAATGGCGCTAGCATAGACAAAGCTTATATATAGTGTGAAATAGTCATGTAAATATAACCTAAAATGACTGCTCTAAGAAAACTTGCAGTGTCATATAATTTTTATGTACTTTAAATAATACGTTCAGTGATTTATGAATGAGCCTTGTTGCTACTTTTTAACCGACTTCAAAAAAAGGAGGAGGTTATCAATTCGTCTGTATTTTTTCATTTTCAAAACTTTTATATTTCGCCTTATTCTACGTTTGTAGAAAAAACGACACTAACAATTGAAAGAAAGGTATTTAATACATTGAAAGTTTTAATACAAAGAAATACAAAGAAACAAAATGTTGACTATAGCTAACTTCTGGGTGTCGGTTTTTCGTGACGGTGTGCGCGCGCATCGTAAAAATTTACTCTCATAATTTTTCCCTAACGCGCCAAAAGAAGTATAACTTTAAAAAAAGCAGCATAACTACGCGACTACCGATTAATTAAGAATAAGAGCCGATAATCGGTTACATTCATTTACAATTACCACTACTTGTAAACCGTCAAAATTATCATCCTAAATTATACTAAGGGTAGAAGAGGCAAGGAGAACAGAATGATCTCATATGACATGTTGAAAAAGTGTCTTGTTCTAAGCACTAAATAATAGTTCCAAGAAGCTTTAAAATGGCGCTAGCATAGGCAAAGCTTATGGATAGTTTGAAATACTCATGTAATATAACCTAAAATGACTGGTCTACGAAAACGTGCAGTGTCATATAATTTTTATGAACTTCATTACATAGTATGAAACAAAGTCCCCTACCGCATCTGTCTGTCTGTCTGTTCGCGATACACACAAAAAGTACTGAACGCATTTTCATGCGGTTATCACATGTGGATAAAGTGATTCATGAGGAACGGTTTGGTATGCAATCTGTCAAGGATTTTTTTATAATCAGGGTGGGACAACGTCCGCCGGGCCCGCTAGTTAGATAATACGTTTAGTGATTTCTGAGTGTTTACTTTTATAAAACTTTAATTTAATTAATTTAATTTTATAAAACGTTAAGTTTAATTTAACAATAATGAATGAGCCTTGTTGCTACTATTTTTTACTGACTGCGTTATTGGCCTAATGTGGCATTAACAGCTTTATGAGACGACTACTCGCGGCAATCGCTTAAGGTACTCAGCCAATTTTATTATGACAACTGGCTCACGGGTGCACGGCACACCTGGGCTTGGGCTGTTGCCTAGGTTACGCAAAATCGCGAATCTAACTGAACCAACCTAAACTAAGCTACATATTCATACATATATGAGTTAGTGAAATATATATGTGTACCAAGCATGTATACCTCAGTAACTCGTATATGTATTTCGTATCGGGCAAGTTAAGTAATTCAGTTCGATAAGGGAAAAAAATAAAATCCTTCCACTTTATGTGTAAGCGTATGTGGTGTGCACGTATATGGTGATTGATCTGTGTACCCTGTTGCTACTGTAGAGTCGCCCTAATTTAATGCATTTCGACGGACACTTTTTCATACACAGAGGTGGTTCTCCTTACATCTACAGTCCATACTAAAATGGACAAGGTATAGATTGTGTCCTATCGTTTCAGTGTATGTCAATGTATGCTAATAAATGTTTTTATGTGTCACATTCGGCATATATCGTATGGCATCTTAATATTACATTTTTATATACAGATCAGAATCAAGGCGGTTACCCGCAACCGGGCGGGTATCCCAATCAGCCGGGCTATCCACAGGGTGGTTATCCGCAGGGCGGTTACCCACAGGGCGGATATCCGCAGGGAGGTTACCCGCAAGGTGGTTACCCACCGCCGCCGCAGCCAGGATTCCAACCTGCCGGCTATGGAGGTGCTGCTTATGGAGATGTAAGTATAAAATAACTACGCTTTTAATTTAATTTTCTTAGACAACTGTGATGACATATCGTGTAATATAGAACCGAGGCTATTTTAATATGATTACTTCATCTGAAATATTTTTAATGAAATCTGCGTAAATATAAAAAATCGTTGTTATTATACACTATCCTTACTTCCTAAATAAAATTATAAATACGAATGTAAGTTTGTTTTTTACACCTACATTTTAACAACTCGACCGATCGTCGTAAACTGTTACGCTGTTATCTACATATAAATATTATAGCTTCCTAATACGTTACTAACCTTGCTATAGTTTATGATATTGTGATTTTTAGATAAGGTCCACATTTTTTTTTTTTTTTTAATAATCGAAATCTGTCTAGTAGTTTTTGCGTGATCCGCTCACAATAGCAGACCTCGCGTCATGTTATTTATATAAGATTTAAAATGTATGAAGTCACAGCAATTAGTGTAACTTCTTTAAAAACAAAACGTTAAAAGATTCGACCTTAACATGTTTACAACCAGTTGTATATATCAGAATAGCATACTGTTTTTTAGTTCCACTATAAACACGGATATCCAAAGACGAAGAGACAATTAAAGCCTTTGCTAGTGTCAATAGAGAATAATGTTAAAACCACAGTGAAATAAAATCCAGTTAGATATATATTAAATGCAGTATTTTACCGATTCATCGTGTAATAATGTTACTTTCGCCTCATATAATGTATTTTAATATCGGTCAAGGGTAAGCACTTTTTTAAGCAATCGTAACGTTTCATGAAAAAAAAGTATGTATTAAGTTTAAAACTGAATTAAAATTATATGTGTTTTTAACATGAAATACAACAATAAAGGTTATTATTTAATCCCATTAAAAAAAACCGATAAAAACTGTTTTCAAATTTTAAGTACTTAGGATACGAGAAAAAAAAATATCTAAAGAGAGGTGTTCATCCTTTTGAACATTAGAAATTCCCTAGAATTACTCAAGAATCTTTTTCGCGAATAATTTCAGTTAAGAAAAAAATGTTGTAATGTGGTTGACCCAAAAAGGGACCGGATTTGTCAAATAAGCAATGAATGTTACAGAAATACGTCTTAAAATCTAGTTGGCTCTGAAAATCTCCACAATGGTACTGACATTTATTTAAAATGTGTATTTATTAATAATAAGATATACCATTAATAATGGATTGCGTTGGAACAAATAACATAATAGTGAATAGATCGTGGATACATCAGTGTAACTGTGCATGAAAATGTTGCTTATTCTGTGATAATTTAATAGTTCGAGTAATTACTGTCCATTTAAAGTTTTCTTTTTATTATTGTTTTATGTACACATTATGCATCACTGCTATTTTTCATTTGAAATGAAAAATAGCTCTTTATGATAACAGTGAATTTATACCACTGTTATTTTTCACATAGTAATGTGCTATATGTTATACAGCGCGACTGGTTAGTCGCCAGCAATATTTTTACAGGATAATCATTAGTCGATTCTCGTTTTAAATTAATTATAAAAATAGGTGCTTAATATTTGACCTAATTATCTCGAGAAACGCAAAACTGATTATACACTCAATATCAGGTGATTTACGCAAAAACGAACTGGTGTAATAATAAGGATAGCAATGAATCACACCGTGCCGCGCAGTACCGCCCGCGTCCACAACTCTATTTGTGCTTTCGCTTCCCTTTGTTCGAACGTGCGGTGTTCCGGCGATAAGCAATTACGTAATGATTAACCTTGAAACCCCCCGTTAATGTTGGAGTTCCGATCGAACCGTCGACTTGAGCGGTTTGTTCATTGAACCTAGATGTGAATTTTTTAACTTTTAAAAGTATTGTTCCTATACTATTAAAAGTTTTAGACCACACTTTAACTACGGTTATCTTTGTTGTTTATTAGTATTTGTTTTGATACTATTATTTTATATGTTAAATGTGACCATGGACTACCACAGGATTGAAGGATGTGGCCCTTTATACATTAACATGGTATAGTAAACTATTAAAGGAGTTAAAAAAGGTCGCTCGGGTACAAGTCCGTTTAACAAAAGAAATTATCGTTTATAAATATAACACGTTATATCACTAGTGAAATAGCAGTTATAGAAAATAATTTCACTGCTATACAGTGATATTAAAATCACTATAACTTGCATGCCTAAATGGATGTAACCCTAAAAGATTATTTTGATTAATTCCATGACATAAATTTTATTCCGTTCATTTCTTATCCCTTAACATGTCGTTTATTTTCAGTATACCGATTTAGAATTATTTGTCCCTTTTACTTACTCAAAATTAGCTATAGAAACGATTTTATAAATTTGAGTGTTAAAGGGTTTTTTTTTCACCATTGTCAATTGTGAAATGCACCATAGTGAATTATAGATTAGTAGTAGCATTACGGATTGTTTATTGGGATTTGTAATATATCCACAATGTGTGCATTACGACGAACAAAGGGTTATCTGTAATCAAAATTTATCAGGCATTTGTTATCGGCGTTCCCCATACGCGTGCGATAAGATCACACTACGATCAGTCATAGTATACGTTGCTCAGTTTGTGTATAAAAGTAATAAATTGTTTGGAGCAATATGGTCGAGGTAATTTGATATTAAATTACATTATTATAAAATAATGATATACTCGTAAACGTTTGAAACAATACGGAGAAATCAGCAGATTGTGGTACTACGGCGTAACTTGTTTCCAGCGGTGTTTAGGTTTACGGTGGAGTTATGAATTTTGTTTTGTTTATTACGCTCGTCGCGTCTTAAATATTTGACAGATCACGAAATTCTACATGTGTTGACTGGCTCCCCCATTTAAAATGAGCGCTGCAGTACCACCTGCATGTACCAGCACGTAGCCGAATGGGGGTGTAATTGTTGGATAAACTATGTATCTGTATATCCTGTATTTATCTTGTTGTTTGTAATTGTTTTACAACAATAAAGACTTCTTTCTTTCTTACCTTACATCCAGAAAAAAGGAAGTATTTTTTTGGGTATAGATCAAATTACATTAAGGCGAGCTAAACCGCGGGTAAGGCCAGTTAGAAAATAAAGGTGACCTGTGAGACCTCGATACATATTGTACTTCTAAATATGTTTAAATGTTCGATTACAAGCCCTATAATGGAAGCAAAAGATCCTCATTTTTGATGAACCTATGTATTTGGGGTTAACCGTATAAATGATTCGTTACATTAAAAATGAGCCAAGTCAATTAACATCGTTAAATTCTATACATGATCAATTTGACAATTATAAAACAAAAACTAAAGATCTTGTGAATAGCAAAATTTACACTTAGTTCACTGTTTATAAAAACTTAGAATCTTGGAGTGCTAACGACCTTATATGAACTACTAGCTTCTGCCCGCGACTTCATCCGCGTGGAATAATTACCGTTAACTCAGCGGAAGCTCTCAAAAGGAAAAAATAACCCGATTTTAAAACATTCTTCATTTGTGCTCCGCTCCTATTGGTTTTAGAGTGACGCCTACATATATATAATACAATAGTCTTCCTCGATAAATACGCTAACACTGAAAAAAATTTTCAAATCGGACCAGTAGTTACTGAGATTAGTGCGTTCAAGCGAACAATCTCTTCAGCTTTATAATATTAGTATACTATATATTAAAATTGGACTTGGTTCTTTATGAAATGTAAATACTAAAATGCGATATTGTGTTAACGATTCCTTATTTTGCAATTATAGCCCGGTTACGCGCCGCCCAACTCGAACAGCCTCGGGGAAGATGGCGAAGTCAAAGGATTCGATTTCACCGAGCAAAGTATACGGAAGGCGTTCATTAGAAAGGTGAGCATTTATTTTGGTTTTTAGCCTTTTAAATTGGTAATTAGTGGCACTGCATAGGGAGTGTTAGTGTTTTGCTTCAATTTTATGCATACGTTTGTTGTTAGTAAATATTTTAATCGATCAGAAATATGACGATTTGTGAGGAAAGATTTTAGGTTATAATTAAGATGATCGACATGTTAACCTGGGAATTATGGTAGAATCGTCGGCCGCCTTGAATGAATTGATCCTATATTTTGAAATTTTAAAGATATTTTCTATAATATAGTTTGGTGATTGTGTAAAGATGGACAAAATAATAACATAGACTTTGACGTCATAAAAAATCTCTAGAAAATTCTAAAGAGTACACCACCATTGTCTTTTTATTTCATGCAGACACTCTTGGTTTGCACCTTTTTAAATATCTAATTAAACCTTTTTAAATCTAGTGCTTTAAGCTTAAATACAATGTTAGTATATGTTAGAACACGGTATTTGTCATGAGATTAATAATGAACTATTTGCTAATAGCAGCAATAGTCTTAAATAGTAAGAGTTGATTGACAAAGTAATAAAAGACACTTGCCAAATGTCCACATTTATATAGGCTTAGATTGATTTAACGTTATTTATAGAACAGAGTGCCCTAAGCGCTCGGCCTTAGTAGTCCGGTGAAGCTGTAAAGACCTTGCCAGGTCAATAGCATAGTCAGTTCGGAAAAAAAAAAAAACCCCCCGTTAATGTTGTTCATTGAATCTAGATGTGAATTTTTTAACGTTTAAAAGTATTGTTCCTATACTATTAAAAGTTTTAGACCACACTTTAACTACGGTTATCTTTGTTGTTTATTAGTATTTGTTTTGATACTATTATTTTATATTTATTTATTTATTTATTAAGGTAACAAACAGCCATACATAAAAATGTTATAATTATAATATAAACTAAAAGGCCTAAAGTACCATTATTTGAAAACATATTTTTAAACTATTTTTAAGACATCATAACATTAATTTGATAAGTATTTACTTATGTGTGGTTTAAATTAATCAGATACAGTTATATGTTAAATGTGACCTTGAACTACCACAGGATTGAAGAATGTGACCCTTTATACATTAACCTGGTATAGTCAATTATTAAAGGAGTTAAAAAAGGTTGCTCGGGTACAAGTCCGTTTAACAAAAGTAATTATCGTTTATAAATATAACACGTTATATCACTAGTGAAATAGCAGTTATAGAAAATAATTTCACTGCTATACAGTGATATTAAAATCACTATAACTTGCATGCCTAAATGGATGTAACCCTAAAAGATTATATTGATTAATTCCATGGCATAAATTTTATTCGTTTCTTCTCTCGTAACAAGTGCTTATTATTAGTATACCCACTGAAAATTTTGTGCCTCTTTTACCTATTTCAAATTAGCTAAGAAATGATTTTATAAATCTGATTGTTAAAGGGTATTTTTCACCGTTGTCATTTGTGAAATGCACCATAGTGAATTATAGAATATTAGTACCATTACGAATATTTTTTGGGATTTGTAATATATCCACAATGTGTGCATTACGACGAACAAAGGGTTATCTGTAATCAAAATTTATCAGGCATTTGTTATCGGCGTTCCCCATACGCGTGCGATAAGATCACACTACGATCAGTCATAGTATACGTTGCTCAGTTTGTGTATAAAAGTAATAAATTGTTTGGAGCAATATGGTCGAGGTAATTTGATATTAAATTACATTATTATAAAATAATGATATACTCGTAAACGTTTGAAACAATACGGAGAAATCAGCAGATTGTGGTACTACGGCGTAACTTGTTTCCAGCGGTGTTTAGGTTTACGGTGGAGTTATGAATTTTGTTTTGTTTATTACGCTCGTCGCGTCTTAAATATTTGACAGATCACGAAATTCTACATGTGTTGACTGGCTCCCCCATTTAAAATGAGCGCTGCAGTACCACCTGCATGTACCAGCACGTAGCCGAATGGGGGTGTAATTGTTGGATAAACTATGTATCTGTATATCCTGTATTTATCTTGTTGTTTGTAATTGTTTTACAACAATAAAGACTTCTTTCTTTCTTACCTTACATCCAGAAAAAAGGAAGTAATTTTTTGGGTATAGATCAAATTACATTAAGGCGAGCGAAACCGCGGGTAAGGCCAGTTAGAAAATAAAGGTGACCCGTGAGGCCTCGATACATATTGTACTTCTAAATATGTTTAAATGTTCGATTACAAGCCCTATAATGGAAGCAAAAGATCCTCATTTTTGATGGACTTATGTATTTGGGGATAACCGTATAAATGACTCGTTACATTTAAAAATGAGCCAAGTCCATTAATATCGTCAAATTCTATACATGATCAATTTGAAAATCATAAAACAAAAACTAAAGATCTTATGAATGGCAAAATTTGCACTCAGTTCACGGTTTATAAAAACTTAGAATCTTGGAGTGCTAACGACCTTATATGAACTACTAGCTTCTGCCCGCGACTTCATCCGCGTGGAATAATTACCGTTTACTCAGCGGAAGCTCTCAAAAGGAATAAATAACCCGATTTTAAAACATTCTTCATTCGTGCTCCGGTCCTATTGGTTTTAGCGTGACGCCTATATATAGCCTATAATAGTCTTTCTCGATAAATGCGCTATCGAACACTGAAAGATTTTTTAAAATCCGACCAGTAGTTCCTGAGACTAGTGCGTTCAAGTTCATATTAGTATACTAAATACTAAATTGGACTTGGTTCTTTATGAAATGTACATACTAAAATGCGATATTGTGTTAACGATTTCTTATTTTGCAATTACAGCCCGGTTACGCGCCGCCCAACTCGAACAGCCTCGGGGAAGATGGCGAAGTCAAAGGATTCGATTTCACCGAGCAAAGTATACGGAAGGCGTTCATTAGGAAGGTGAGCCTTTATTTTGGTTTTTAGCCTTTTAAATCGGTACTTAGTGGCACTGCATAGGGCGTGTTAGTGTTTTGCTTCAATTTTATGCATACGTTTGTTGTTAGTAAATATTTTAACTGATCAGAAAAATGACGATCGGTGAGGAAAGATTTTAGTTTATAATTAAGATAATTGACATATTAACTTGGGAATCTTGGTAGAATCGTCGGTCGCCTTGAATGAATTGATCCTATATTTTGAAATTTTAAAGATATTTTCTATAATGAGGAAAGATTTTAGTTTATAATTAAGATAATTGACATATTAACTTGGGAATCTTGGTAGAATCGTCGGTCGCCTTGAATGAATTGATCCTATATTTTGAAATTTTAAAGATATTTTCTATAATATAGTTTGGTGATTGTGTAAAGATGGACAAAATAATAACATAGACTTTGACGTCATAAAAAATCTCTAGAAAATTCTAAAGAGTACACCACCATTGTCTTTTTATTTCATGCAGACACTCTTGGTTTGCACCTTTTTAAATATCTAATTAAACCTTTTTAAATCTAGTGCTTTAAGCTTAAATACAATGTTAGTATATGTTAGAACACGGTATTTGTCATGAGATTAATAATGAACTATTTGCTAATAGCAGCAATAGTCTTAAATAGTAAGAGTTGATTGACAAAGTAATAAAAGACACTTGCCAAATATCCACATTTATATAGGCTTAGATTGGATTTAACGTTATTTATAGAACAGATTCGTTTTTATCTACAACATTGGAGCAAAAACTTACACGCGTTTATTACGTTTGAATGTTTACTATGTGACTCACACTTCCTATTATTTTTATCGTATGTTGTGTAAGATATATTTTTGGATATCGAATATAGAAAATGTTTGCCAAGAAAAATGACCCATGGTTTTTGCGATAATTTCACGTCCATGTGTGATATTGTAATTTTAAATCAATACCTGTTGTATACAAATTCTAATATCCGTAACATGGTAAAGCAGTGGTGTAAAAAAAACACTCTTAAACGCAGCACTGTAACTGTTTACATGGAGGGAGAATCTCACTGATTTTTATAAATATATTATAGAATGCAAACGAACAAGTGGGTCACCTGATGTTAAGTGATCACCATCGTTCATAGACACTTGCAACATCAGGGGAGTTGCAAGTGCGTTGCCAGCCTGTGTCTGGGGGAGGAGGAGGAAGGGAAGGGCGGGGGAGAGGGGAGATGGGCATCCGGCGCTCTCACTGACCGAACGAAACGCAACAATGCAAGCACTGTTACTTCACGTCGGTTTTCTATGAGAGGGTGGTACTACCCCGGACGAGCCGAACCATTCATGCTGAAACCAGTAGTAGCTTCAGCGTGGCTCTACATGTCATGGCCCTCCAGTGGTATATTTACGCCATGATGATAATAATAATAAAATAGGCCTGTGAAAGTTCAACGACAGCTCCATAGACCTCTTCCTAGAGAAAAGTATGGGCATAATCAACACGCCAGCCCACGACGTATTAACGACTTTAAACTTTGATAATTATCATTATCAACGTGTAAGAGACCCCCCACTGCATGGCCACAGGCCTCTTCCCGAATGAAGGTATGGGTATAATCACCACGCCAGCCCACAACGTACTTGTAATTTCAAACTTTGAGAAATTTTGAGATCTATATTTTCTCACATACTATGGTACTACAAGAACACTTCTCAGATTCAGGTTTCCTCACAATGTCTACCTTCACCGTCACTATGAATGCGTCACCTATGCGTTACATGAGAGAAATAAAGCCGATAAATATATCAGTTGGAAAATATTAATAAATATATCAGTTGGAAAATATTAATAAATATATCAGTTGGAAAATATTGATAAATATATCAGTTGGAATAAAATTTTAGTCACATAATTACGAAGAGAATTAAGCTAGATTTTGCATTAATTGACACTTTGGTTTTATTTTTAATTTCAGGGCTATGTCGATTGTCTTGTGTATTAATAAGTAAGTTGATTGCGTTAATTTTCAGGTATATTCAATTCTCATGTGTCAACTCCTGGTGACGATGGCCTTCATAGCTCTGTTCGTATTCCACAAACCGACTAGAGCCTGGGCGGCGAACAACAGCTGGCTTTTGTAAGTATTTTTTAGTTAATATTTTCAGATACTGTATTAGGGTAAAATCGCTTTAAGTGAACCCCCATTACCCGCTTGATCATAGAATTTACATACAATTACTTTATTATGAGGTAGATAGACACTAGGGATTATTACATCCTGAGACCGTTTTTAAAAATTAACATTTTTTTACAGTGACAATGTGAAGGACTTTTAATTAAGCCATCAATATTTTTTATTGAAAGATCCTTCAAATTTTTGTTTGTTAAAAAAATGAGAAATGGTAATTTTTAAAAACTGTTTCAGTGTACAATTATTCTTAGTGACTACCTCAAAATAAGATAATTATTGTGGTCTATTTGACGTGACCTTACCCTTACGAAACTTATGGTTTCGGGGCAGCGACATGCTAGTAAAGCGTGACCAATCGTATTGCGCTTGCGTCAAACTAGCGACACGTAGTATAGCCACAGAGTACATTAATATAGTACACAATGAAAACAAATATTTGAAAGTTGTCAGTTTGAAATGTCAAAATTAATTGTCGTCCGCCATCTTTGTTATCAAACTTGCCAAAAAATATATATAACAGTGCCATCTAGAGAGTGGATTGATAACCAATAATAGACGAGCCTCTTCCATACAAATCCAATTCTGAGAAGTGAAAATAGCGTGAGTATAGCGGCCTCAAAATTTAAATAACTCACACTTAATATACATATAAAAATTCAGTGTCATAATGTTTGTCCACGATGAACTCCGAAACAACTCAGCCGATCTTCACGTAAAGTCGGCATTTATGTATAATTTGGTCCAACTTGAGAGAGAATAATTTATATTTCGTTTAATGACATTAAACATTTTTAATTACAAGTTAAATTATTGTCAATGTTGATTATTGTTTATAATTGTAATTTTCGTCAGTGTTGAACAGATGGCGCTTTAAATTAGTTTATTGGCAGAAAACTTTAGGCCCGACCGTTATAGATATCTCACAGATGGCGCCATGTTATTATTTTGAAAATACTCTATCATAGTTTTAATTCAATAACTGAGCCAGCAACGCGTGGCCCCGTAAGATAGTTAATAATATATAATATTAAAAAATAGCGTAGTTCTTCCATGGTTTTAAGTTTTATGGGCAGCTTTTATGGACTGCCTGGACTTTTTTTAAATTCAAAACTTCTTTCGGTGCATTAGCAGTATTTTTGGCAGGATATAAATCTATAATTTCGCGTCATAACATTTTACGCTTGCGTCAGACTAGCGACGCTTAGTGTAGAGACCTGTGTGCATCTAATATCGATATTTTTCAGCTCATTATGCGTTTGATTGATCAATAACTTTATAAAAAAAATGTATATAATGATTGCTCTGTGTGCCAATAGATATGAAAACCACACTAATAATTTCCATAAACAAATTCCGAAATTTATATATTGTTATTCACACTATAATTAATATGAAAATTCATAAGAGAACACATTTTTGACACACTTTTATTAGCTTCACCTGTATGTATGTATGTAACCGACCCCTTTGAGCTCGATTTTGTCCTACTTTGAACAATCAGATTTAATTTAAACTTTGCACACCTGTCAAAGGTCGATGACAATGCAATAATCCGAAAAAAAAGATAAAAAAATTTAACTAAAAAATTAAAAATTAATAATAGTTTCAAAAAACTAAAAAAACACGCTTTCATAAAAAATCCAACTAAAAAACAGAAAATAAAATTCAATAAATTTGCATTAAGAATAGTGTAAATTAGAAATAAATGTATATTTTTGTAAAAAGTGCCAAAAAAATGATGAACTATTATTTATTATCTCATTGCTTTGAGTTTTCACTTCTGTCGGCAGCTCTTTATGACTGCCTCGACCTTATTTTTTGTTTATGGTTACTCCCCCATGACGTGTCTCTCGTTAATTCCAGCTGGTGCCAAAAAAATGATGAACTATTATTTATTATCTCATTGCTTTGAGTTTTCACTTCTGTCGGCAGCTCTTTATGACTGCCTCGACCTTATTTTTTGTTTATGGTTACTCCCCCATGACGTGTCTCTCGTTAATTCCAGCTGGGTGGCTTTCGTGGTCGTGTTTGTCTGTCTGATCGTGATGTCGTGTTGCGGGAACGTGCGTCGGCAGGCTCCCATGAATTTCATATTCCTCGGCATATTCACGCTGGCGGAGAGCTTCCTCCTCGGCATCGTGTCTGGCGTCTACGAAGCTGATGCGGTAAGTTTTTTTATATTTATTTACTGGCGTTATTCCGCCCTGATATTAAATAAACCTTGACTAATTATATACCTAAACATTCCTCATCAATCAATTTATTACTGCTGAAAACCGTAAGAAAATACGTTCAGTAGTTTTTGAGTCTATCGCGAACAGACACAGACAGCCGTGGCAGAGGACTTTTAGTGATTTCATTTTACTTTAGGCAATCAATCTTCAAGACTATTACTGCCATTGTCGTGTATTACCAGTGTCTTGCAGTAATTTCAATGTTCTAACAAAATTACGTCTTCCTTTGTTAGAACTTTTCAGGAAGATTTTGTTGCATCTCGGAATTCATGCTCCGTGGTATTATTTTCCATCCACTTCACATATTCACAATAACTAAACCACGTTATGTAAAATGCCACCAATATTATTATATAATATAACACAAGATTATAGATAAAATATGAAAGTCACATGCTACATGACGGACCAAGATCCTGTCAAAAAATCCCAGTTTTTTTTTTTACAGATGATGTATGACATACAGTGGTTTTCATTTACAAAGACCTCATCGGTCAAATCAAATGGCACGCGCTCATTGGTTAAATCAAATAACGCTCGCTCCTTGGTCAAATCAAACAGCACGCGCTCATTGAGCAAATGAAATAACGCGCACTCCTTGGTCAAATAAAATAGCACGCGCTCATTGGTCAAAACAAATAACGCGCGTTCATTGGTCAAACCAAACAGCACGCGCTCATTGAGCAAATGAAATAACACGCGCTCCTTGGTCAAATAAAATAGCACGCGCTCATTGGTCAAATCAAATGGCACGCGCTCATTGCTCAAATAAAATAGCACGCGCTCATTGGTCAAATCAAATGGCACGCCCTCATTGGTTTAATCAAATAGCGCGCGCTCATTGCTCAAATGAAATAGCACGCGCAACTATTCAAACAGCGGTTTCCTCTAACATATTTCCGTCCCTTTACAAAAATCACTCCCAAAAGGAAGTATCCACCCACCGAGAGGAAATATGTTACACATAAAAACATGTATACAATACAGGTGATGATGGCTGTCGGCATCACGGCTGCCGTGTGCCTCGCCCTCACCATATTCGCGCTGCAGACCAAGTGGGACTTCACCGCCATGGGGGGTATCCTACTCTGCCAAACAGCACGCGCTCATTGAGCAAATGAAATAACACGCGCTCCTTGGTCAAATAAAATAGCACGCGCTCATTGGTCAAAACAAATAACGCGCGTTCATTGGTCAAACCAAACAGCACGCGCTCATTGAGCAAATGAAATAACACGCGCTCCTTTGTCAAATAAAATAGCACGCGCTCATTGCTCAAATCAAATAGCACGCGCGACTATTCAAACAGCGGTTTCCTCTAACATATTTCCGTCCCTTTACAAAAATCACTCCCAAAAGGAAGTATCCAACCACCGAGAGGAAATATGTTACACATAAAAACATGTATACAATACAGGTGATGATGGCTGTCGGCATCACGGCTGCCGTGTGCCTCGCCCTCACCATATTCGCGCTGCAGACCAAGTGGGACTTCACCGCCATGGGGGGTATCTTACTCTGTGCCACCGTCGTACTGCTCCTTTTCGGTGAGTTCTCAAAAAACAACTACTTCAACTTTATTAAATACTTATACTAAGTACTCAAGTACATATACAAACATTTTGACTTCCCTGAATATAGCTGTGCAGAACACTCATTTTTGATATGAATATGTATTATATTATATGTGTAACATGGACACAAATTAAGTTTAAACAAATGCTAATATTAGATTAACTGCTGAATAACGAACGAGGCAATGGCGAAAGCGGGTTGGTAGGGTTCTACAGCCTGACTGGGTCGCAACCACCATGTATATAGTGAAAAAGCCCGTCATAGTGATTCGCTTCTGCGGGTCGCGTTTCGGGATCAGCCTGTGCATATCCAACTTTTCACAGGCCCGCATGACAGCGGCGACCGACGATATACTGCGCTTACCATCAGGCACAGTGCAGTCACTTTGCCGTGCTACTATAAAAAAATAAGATTCTTATTAATAACTAGCAGAAGCTACTTGCAGAAGCAAAAGCCCGCAACTTCGTCCTCGTGGAATAGCTACTTTTGGGCTAACGCTATCACGCAGCGGAGGCTCTCAAAAGGAAATAAACACCCGAATTTGAAACATTCCTTATTGGTGCTCCGCTCCTATTGGTCTTACCGTGATGATATATAGCCTTTCTCGATAAATAGGCTATCTAACACTGAAATTTTTTTTCAAATCGGTCCAGAAGTTCCTGAGATTAACGCGTTCAAGCAAAGAAACAAACCCTCCAACTTTATAATATCAGTATAGATTACTTATCAATACAAATTTAATTAATAATTTAACTACTTAAAAAAAAAAGTATTTATTAAGTTGTACCTACTATTGTTTGCGCTAGTGGTTAAGATCACTATGATTTGACGCATGCGCAATGGCTTTAAAGTGTCGTACAGTTAATAATTGCTATCTTTAAGAGCCAGCAACCCCTTCTTCTACTAGATTTACTTAAACAACCGTATATCATCATGCCCAGAAAAAAAATCTCTTTAATTTGATGTACAGACTGAAAGTTTAGACACTAGCAATATTTATGGTGGGTACTCTGCACTCGATTCTCATTCTAAATCAATTAAAAAATAGGTGCTTACTATTTGACCTAATTGTCTAGAAAAATGCAAAAAATATACGCAATCCTCTACGCTTCTATGTTAAAGCACAGAGTCAATAACGGTCGGGTATAACTTGAAAGTGAACGTGGGAACGGTATAAACAAAACAAAGGGGTTTATTGTTCGTTCTATTATCGAAGGTTATAAACTACAGATCCCCTTAGAGCTTTCAGCACCAGTCATTGCACCTAGGTTTATTACGAATGTAAGTCTTTAGAAAGTCGTAGTACAAATTTTAACTTAGGTGTTCTTTGTTATTTATTCATATTTGTTTTGATATTATTGTTTTATATATTAAATGTGACCATGAACTATGAGCGTAAAAATATAACGTAAAACCATAGCTGTTTACACCTGGTTGAGAAGAGGTGCGGACAAGTGTCCAACGGCAATCATAATTTTCCAAAGTTTTTAGATATATTGCTGTAAAATGGATGGTGATAGTTAATTTAAAAAACAATTTAGTTGCCAATGTTGATAATTTGTGTAACAAATAGGTTCATAGAATTTACTTGATGGGTGTACTAATTCTACAACTGGATCTTAAACTATAATATATATTAGTTTTTCAAACATGTATCATTTGATTCCAACGACAACAGATATTTCTTTCTATCTCGTAAGATTTATACACTACTACTTGTAAGTAGTTGAAAGTTAATGATCCTAATTTATTTTACAGGCATCATCCTCATGATAATCGGCACCAGCAAAGTAATGACCCTCGTGTACGCTTCACTCGGTGCCCTGCTCTTCTCGATCTACCTCGTGTACGACACACAGCTGATGATGGGAGGCAAACACAAATACAGCATCTCACCCGAGGAGTACATCTTCGCTGCGCTGAACCTCTACCTGGATATCATCAACATCTTCCTCTACATCCTGACTATCATCGGTGCGAGTAGGAACTAGGACGAGGGCCAGGTCATCGGTCGAGCGGCTTAAGACTTTCCAGTCTGTGATGATTGTGGCCGTAGTTATGATCAGTATATTTTGGTGTGGAGTTATTATAATTTATTTTTTTTGAAGTAAAACTTCTTTATTAATTGTTTTGTTTATGAACTATTTATTGACAAAATCAAAAATATTTAAAAACCGGATGTTACAGGAACGTGACGCCATATTGTCGGACTTCCGTTACATTTTCGTCCAGTTACTCCCTAGTAGCGCATAAAGAAGTTTTACTACATAATTTTTTTTGTAATAAATATTTTGAACACTAATAAAAATCATACAATAGACCTGAACATGTATATATGGACGGGCGACCGTGCTGCCATCTGGTTTCAATGTAAGTAACAAATTAAATCAAGTTTCATTATCTCCAATGCCATTTATCAGCTACTCTTATAACGCCAAAGAAGTTTTACTTCAATCGCGTGTAACGGTTACACGCACTCATTTTTATTTGATTTGTATTCAGACAGAGTTATAGTATGTTCCCACAAAAAGTCATATTAATATCTCTATTTCATAATTTAAAAAATATATATAACCTCATTTTTACAGATGCATTGTCTATGGTCAAAACGTTTTGAATATTATTAGTGTTGGGCACGAAGAATATCGACAAAAACATAGACTATAATTAATTACTTCACACCAAAATATTTGAAAAATGAAGAGTTTTGTCGTTTATTTCATGTAAAACAAATAGTTTTGGCGACTTTCCATTCCAGAAATTTATGTTTTATATTCACTATATCTAGGTGTCGTTTTAGCGACATGAACGATGATTACTGTATTTTTAATATATAAGTTTTTTTAATTTATTCAATGGATGGTGGCATAATTATGTCTAAAGTTCGGTGACCGTTGCCTGAAAATATATCACAACCTGTAATCTATCCAAAGTTTAATCACTAATCGCTTAATGTTATTCTCTCAGTAATTTAGTAGTCATAGTCATTTAAATATCATTCTATCGATACAAAACTATCGTATGAAAAAATCGATAAAATTGTCGTAATAAGACCGCACTATAACTGTATTATTAGTATTTATCGATAGCCGATTAATGTTGTCGTTTTTAAATGTGCGATATATCGATAAGACACGCTTAGGTGTTTGTACGAGCTAACTGTATAAAACTTATAAAAAAAATTAGTTCTATAAAAAAATACTACCGTTTCCTTAAAAATTTACTATTTTATAGTCGAAACTGTAAACCTAGGATAGTCGAATATCGATAGTCGATACTTTAATATCATCGTATTTAATGTATGTATAAGTTAACTTAACGATCCATTTCATTGCTTAGTCTATTCTATTTGTACTTTATCTCGCTTTACTGTAATGATAATATTTAGAAATCGAAAACTATGATCGATTATTATCGATTCGCGCTCCTTGGTCAAATAAAATAGCACGCGCTCATTGGTCAAAACAAATAACGCGCGTTCATTGGTCAAACCAAACAGCACGCGCTCATTGAGCAAATGAAATAACACGCGCTCCTTGGTCAAATAAAATAGCACGCGCTCATTGCTCAAATCAAATAGCACGCGCGACTATTCAAACAGCGGTTTCCTCTAACATATTTCCGTCCCTTTACAAAAATCACTCCCAAAAGGAAGTATCCAACCACCGAGAGGAAATATGTTACACATAAAAACATGTATACAATACAGGTGATGATGGCTGTCGGCATCACGGCTGCCGTGTGCCTCGCCCTCACCATATTCGCGCTGCAGACCAAGTGGGACTTCACCGCCATGGGGGGTATCCTACTCTGTGCCACCGTCGTACTGCTCCTTTTCGGTGAGTTCTCAAAAAACAAATACTTCAACTTTATTAAATACTTATACTAAGTACTCAAGTACATATACAAACATTTTAACTTCCCTGAATATAGCTGTGCAGAACACTAATTTTTGATATAAATATGTATTATATTATATGTGTAACATGGACACAAATTAAGTTTAAACAAATGCTAATATTAGATTAACTGCTGAATAACGAACGAGGCAATGGCGAAAGCGGGTTGGTAGGGTTCTACAGCCTGACTGGGTCGCAACCACCATGTATATAGTGAAAAAGCCCGTCATAGTGATTCGCTTCTGCGGGTCGCGTTTCGGGATCAGCCTGTGCATATCCAACTTTTCACAGGCCCGCATGACAGCGGCGACCGACGATATACTGCGCTTACCATCAGGCACAGTGCAGTCACTTTGCCGTGCTACTATAAAAAAATAAGATTCTTATTAATAACTAGCAGAAGCTACTTGCAGAAGCAAAAGCCCGCAACTTCGTCCTCGTGGAATAGCTACTTTTGGGCTAACGCTATCACGCAGCGGAGGCTCTCAAAAGGAAATAAACACCCGAATTTGAAACATTCCTTATTGGTGCTCCGCTCCTATTGGTCTTACCGTGATGATATATAGCCTTTCTCGATAAATAGGCTATCTAACACTGAAATTTTTTTTCAAATCGGTCCAGAAGTTCCTGAGATTAACGCGTTCAAGCAAAGAAACAAACCCTCCAACTTTATAATATCAGTATAGATTACTTATCAATACAAATTTAATTAATAATTTAACTACTTAAAAAAAAAAGTATTTATTAAGTTGTACCTACTATTGTTTGCGCTAGTGGTTAAGATCACTATGATTTGACGCATGCGCAATGGCTTTAAAGTGTCGTACAGTTAATAATTGCTATCTTTAAGAGCCAGCAACCCCTTCTTCTACTAGATTTACTTAAACAACCGTATATCATCATGCCCAGAAAAAAAATCTCTTTAATTTGATGTACAGACTGAAAGTTTAGACACTAGCAATATTTATGGTGGGTACTCTGCACTCGATTCTCATTCTAAATCAATTAAAAAATAGGTGCTTACTATTTGACCTAATTGTCTAGAAAAATGCAAAAAATATACGCAATCCTCTACGCTTCTATGTTAAAGCACAGAGTCAATAACGGTCGGGTATAACTTGAAAGTGAACGTGGGAACGGTATAAACAAAACAAAGGGGTTTATTGTTCGTTCTATTATCGAAGGTTATAAACTACAGATCCCCTTAGAGCTTTCAGCACCAGTCATTGCACCTAGGTTTATTACGAATGTAAGTCTTTAGAAAGTCGTAGTACAAATTTTAACTTAGGTGTTCTTTGTTATTTATTCATATTTGTTTTGATATTATTGTTTTATATATTAAATGTGACCATGAACTATGAGCGTAAAAATATAACGTAAAACCATAGCTGTTTACACCTGGTTGAGAAGAGGTGCGGACAAGTGTCCAACGGCAATCATAATTTTCCAAAGTTTTTAGATATATTGCTGTAAAATGGATGGTGATAGTTAATTTAAAAAACAATTTAGTTGCCAATGTTGATAATTTGTGTAACAAATAGGTTCATAGAATTTACTTGATGGGTGTACTAATTCTACAACTGGATCTTAAACTATAATATATATTAGTTTTTCAAACATGTATCATTTGATTCCAACGACAACAGATATTTCTTTCTATCTCGTAAGATTTATACACTACTACTTGTAAGTAGTTGAAAGTTAATGATCCTAATTTATTTTACAGGCATCATCCTCATGATAATCGGCACCAGCAAAGTAATGACCCTCGTGTACGCTTCACTCGGTGCCCTGCTCTTCTCGATCTACCTCGTGTACGACACACAGCTGATGATGGGAGGCAAACACAAATACAGCATCTCACCCGAGGAGTACATCTTCGCTGCGCTGAACCTCTACCTGGATATCATCAACATCTTCCTCTACATCCTGACTATCATCGGTGCGAGTAGGAACTAGGACGAGGGCCAGGTCATCGGTCGAGCGGTTTAAGACTTTCCAGTCTGTGATGATTGTGGCCGTAGTTATGATCAGTATATTTTGGTGTGGAGTTATTATAATTTATTTTTTTTGAAGTAAAACTTCTTTATTAATTGTTTTGTTTATGAACTATTTATTGACAAAATCAAAAATATTTAAAAACCGGATGTTACAGGAACGTGACGCCATATTGTCGGACTTCCGTTACATTTTCGTCCAGTTACTCCCTAGTAGCGCATAAAGAAGTTTTACTACATAATTTTTTTTGTAATAAATATTTTGAACACTAATAAAAATCATACAATAGACCTGAACATGTATATATGGACGGGCGACCGTGCTGCCATCTGGTTTCAATGTAAGTAACAAATTAAATCAAGTTTCATTATCTCCAATGCCATTTATCAGCTACTCTTATAACGCCAAAGAAGTTTTACTTCAATCGCGTGTAACGGTTAAAGGAAACTTTTGTATTAGAGACAAATATTTAAATTAAAAAAATCATCAGAAAGCTAACGTTACGTGGTGTTCCCAGGCGGTCACTTACCCAATTACCTACTGACCGCGCTGACTTATAACCATTGCGACACATCGACTACCCTCAGCATCAGGCGATAAATACGATAGGTTATAGGAATAGGTTTAAACTATTGTGTCATACCTTGAACGGTAGACACCTTTTGGTTTT
>MU161338.1:13998-41972 GCA_015888305.1 Antheraea pernyi | reverse complement strand
ACCTGCTGTTAAGTGATCACCACCGTCCATGGACACTAACAACACCAGAGGAGTCGCAAGTGCGTTGCCACCTTTTGGGGGAAGGGAATAGGGGAGGGAGAGGGAGAGGAGAAGAGGGGAGGGAGAGGGAGAGGAGAAGAGGGGAGGGGAGGTGGGCCTCCGGCGCTCTCACTGACCAAACGAAACGCAACAATGCAAGCACTGTTACTTCACGTCGGTTTTCTATGAGAGGGTGGTACTACCCCGAGCGAGGCGACCCATTCATGCTGAAACCAGTAATAGTTTCTCATTTACTGAAGTTTCACTTCTATCGTGTGTGAATCGCACGCACACCTCTTTGTTTCTAAATATTTACATTATGTCGGTAATTTTACTACAATAAATCCAGATCAGCTAAGTTTTTGCGGACATACATTAAATTCCCAAGAATATATTGGAAGGGCAGAGTTGAACTCCTGAAACTTAGTCTTTATTAGTTATAGTAGTTATATACACCTTCCCCTTGAGTCGTCATTGTCAATGATTACAATTATACATTATCTGTTGGCTCATTGAACCCTCATTCACTGTGACACGGTTACGCCATCCTATTTTCCCGGCGGCGTCAAATTACGCCACTAGCGTAATGGGGTACGCCGGCGACGATATTAGCTTTCTGTGGGCCGACTCACGTATCTATACATAAAGTTAATGACGCGATTTATTTGTTTTTACGCTTTTTATAACCTTGTTTATTTTTGTTTCTATTATTGATATACAGGATGTTTTTCTATTGTAATATCGCATTGGTGGACAATAACCTCCTACAAACAATTATATCTATACATATGTGCCAAACTCAATCAAACGTGTTTGTACTTTTTCGAGTTTCGTGTAAAAAATCGTTGTAGGTGTCTAGGAGTAAGTATTTTACATTTTCATCATTTCATCAACGCTGAAGCTATAACTGGTTTCGTAGGTGGTAGAGCCACGCCGAAGCTATAACTGGTTTCAGCATGAATGGGTCAGCTTAACCGGGGTAGTACCACCCTCTCACAGAAAACCGACGTGAAGTAACAGTGCTTGCATTGTTGCTTTTCGTTCGGTCAGTGAGAGCGTCGGCGACCTATCTCCCCCCTCTCCCTTTCCTACCTCCCACTAAACCGCTCCCCCCTTCCCCACCAACACAGGCTGGTAAGGCACTTGCAACTCTTCTGATTTTGCTGGTGTCTATGGATGGTAGTGATCAGGTAACCCAACAGTGCGTTTGCATCTTATGGAGTAATAAAAATTTTTTTTTAGATATCTCTCTGTCTGTTTGTATAAACACGCATCACTGCTGAAGTATTGGATTCACAATAAAACCTCACCAAGAAAATCCTAGAACATATCCTCTAGAGTAACTTAGTTTTTGTTATATTAAAATCGTTTTGCTTTCGAACGGACTACGCTATTGACCTAACAAGGCCTTAACATACCTACCTAATCTATCTAAGCTTATCTACATATTCATACTTCAATTACTCATATAAGTATGAATATGTAGCTAAGCTTAGGTTAGCTCAGATAGGTTTCCCATTGCACAGGTCCGGCGGACGGAGGAGATGGCCGGTGTGTACACGGCTGTCTCCCAACAAGACGGGGCCCGGCGGCAGCGCTTTTGCTGCTGGGCCAACCGCTGGGGCGGCACGATGAAGTCTATAGAGATCTCGTGCCGCCCCAACTATAGCGGACAACGTACACCGTGGGGTTTTAGTCCGTGCGAGTCGGACATAACCCACCCTCTCCCCCGAGAGGGTGGTGTATCCAGAAGGGATTTCCCCACGATAAAAAAAAAAAAAGGTCGCGAATTGCATGAATGCAGCCCAAGCCGAGGTGTGCTGCGCACCCTTGAGCGAGCTGTGAAAATAAAATCGGCTGAGTGCATTAAGCGTTCGCCTTTGCAGTGCGGTGAAGCCGTTAAGACCTTGCCAGGTAAATAGCGTAGTCAGTTCGAAAAAAAAAAGCCTTAGCAGCTTCACCGGACTACTTAAAATCGGTCCCCACTCTGTTAAAAGTCATTGTAATTTTAATGACAACCCGAGTTAAGTTCGAGAGAAGAGCTGGAGGGTTTGTTTGTTTAGTTGATCACGCTAATCTTAGGAACTTCTGGTCCGATTTGAAAGCTTCTTTTAATCTTAGATAGCTCATTTATCGAGGAAGGCTATATATCATCACGGTAAGACCAGGAGCGGAGCAACAACGTAGAAAGTTTCAACTTTGGGGTTCTTTTTTTCTTTTGACAGCTTCCGCTGCGTGTTAGCGTTAGTTCCAAGTAACTATTCCAGGCAGAAGCAGCTAGTTCTGACTAAAAAGCTGTAGACACATCATAAGCGCTTGGATAGCGTCTTGTTAAAACATGGTTAACCAGCCCATTTTTGACGGCTGCCCCGTCAATCCCGCCCATATCTAAGCAGCATATAACTATTTCCTTTTCACCACCGATATTGAGAATATGCCGTCTTACTTCCACATTTTATCTAAGTGTAACGTTACAATATTACTTTACGTATGTGTGCGTTATCATGTCATTTGTTTTGTCGAAATATCATGTGGGTAACGTATCTACAGTTTTTTAAGTTATAACTAGCGGGCCCGGTGGACGTTCTCCTGCTCTGATGATAAGAAAAAACCTACCAAATTATATACCTAAACCTTCCTCATGAATCCCTCTATCTACTGTTGAAAACAGCATCAAAATCCGTTCAGTTGTTTTTGAGCTTATCACGAACAGACAGACAGACAGACGCGGCAGCGGACTTTGATTTATACTATGTAATGATATCATTGTCTACAAAGGAGCCAACATACGTTTTTTAAATATGCAAAATAGTTAAATATTTACTTTATTTCTAATGTTTTTTTTTTACCGTAGCACAGCAAAGTGACAGTACTGTGCCTGATGGTGAGCAGAGTACAATCCAAAAACAATGGCGACTACCGAGAGACACGCTATCACTCGTCGGTCGCCGCTGTCATGCCGGCCTGCATAAATGTCTCTTCACGTTACGCTAAAGGACCCCATGTTATAGGAAGGAGGGAACCCACTGGCCGGGAGATTGTTCCACAGTTTCACGGTACGGCAGAGATAAGAAGATAATTTATTCTTGAGCATGCCGTAATTGTCTCTAAATATGACTGCAATTATATTCAATTACAAAAGTGTTACTATGAATATCTTTACAAGTGTATTGATATATTGATAACCTATAAAAACAAATAAATAAACATCCTAAATCATTAATCGATTTATAACGTAGATACTAATATGAATTCATAGAGTAAGAAATTTATGTATTTACTAGCGCGCCCGGCGGACGTTGTCTTGCCTTGATAATAATAAAAAAATCCTAAAAGTCAACCGCAGCGCCATCTAACGGTTCCAATTGTGAATCTAAACCATTCTCGGATCCACTGGAACACGCACACAAAATCGCATCAAAATCGTTCCAGCCGTTTAGGAGGAGTTCAGTGACATACACACGTATAGAAGAAATTTATATATAGGGAAGATGTTTAAGGTACATTATTTATATTTTTTATGTCATAGGAGGTCAACGAACAGGCGGGTCACCTGATGTTAAGTGATCACCGCCGTCCATAGACACTAGCAACACCAGGGGAGTCGCAAGTGCGTTGCCAGTCTGTGTTTACGGAGAAGGAGGTAGGGGAAGCGGGGAGGGGAGGGGGGAAAGGGGAGGTGGTCCTTTAAGAGACATAAGGAATAGGCATAATCATCATACCAGCCCACGACGCATTGGTGATTTTAAACTACGAGAAATTTCTATATTGTTCCCACATAAAATAGTACATCAAGAACATTTTTCAGGTTCAGGTTTCCTCACGATGTTTTCCTTCAACGTTAGCCGTTATTGTTACCAATTTAAAGAAGTAACTGTATACGCGAATTCCGAAAAAATCTTTGGTACGTCCCAGTGTTTGAAACTATAGAAAATAAAATATTTTATGTAAATACTGAAGAATGATTGGATATAAAATGATACTGAAAATTGTCATGATAAGGTCATCCTGTGATCGATAAAAAATGGATTTTATTCCTAAGCTTACACTGTTCGTCCTGTATTTATAGAGTACTATGTTCTGCCCGCTACTTCATCCTTTGGAATAATGACTTTGGGCTAACACGCAGCGGAAGCGCTCAAAAGAAAATAAAAACGTTTTTGAAACATTTTTCATTGGTGCTCCGCTCCTATTGGTCTTAGTGTGATGATATATAGCCTATACCATTCCATTGAATGAATGTGATATTTATTTATATCGAATCAACAGCCTAAAAATAAGTTTGAAGTTTTTGCTCTAAAAATGACGATACTTCCATACAACTTTTCTTCCCCCCTTCAACCCTTTTTTCGGATTACAAATAGCCAATGTCCTTTCTCAGGCTCTAGACTATCTGTCTACCAAAGGACAGTAAGGATGGTGGATACTCAGAACTAATTTCCGTCATATCTTTGCTTTCTTAAAATTGACATATCTATATACTTCATATTTGGTATGAATACCATCAAAGGAAGTCAATATAATATACTAATATATAAAGCTTAAGAATTTGTATGCTTGAACGCGCTAATCTCAGGAACAACTGGTTCGATTTGAAAAGGATCAGGTTTACTGATTTTTGCTTGTGGCGACATGGCGATGCAAACCAGGAATTTTGCACTATTAACGAAATACTCGAAAACATTTGAACCTTCTTTGTATAGGCAAAAGATTCAAATTGTTTTGTCGGCCACTCGTCATACTAGTGTTACGCGGCACGCACCTACGGACTATCGCCCTTTGATAAATGCCGCCAAATAAACCGCGCCTGCGCCTTGTTGAATTTTTGTATTGAATATTTATGTAATAAAATAAATAAACAGATGACAAAGATTTTGGTATATAATTTGTGATAGTTTTTATTATAATCAGGGCGGAACAACGTGTGCCAGGCCCGCTAGTGAAACATAAAACATAGTGCAGCTGCCGCTACACACCTATAGTTGCTTGGCGACAGGTTCTCAACTTGAAGGTGGTAGTTAACCAGGTGGTCTTAGACAAAACCCTACCACGATACTTTTATTTTATTTTATAGTAGCACGGCAAAATGACTGCACTGTGCCTGATGGTAAGCACAGTACAATCCAAAAACAATGACGACCACTGAGCGACACACTATCCATCGCTGGTCGCCGTTGTTATGCCGGCCTGCGAAAAACTGGATATGCACAGGCTGATGCCGAAACGCGGTCCGCAGAAGCGAATCAATATGACGGGCTTTTTCGCCATACATGGCGGTTGCGACCCAGTCAGGCTGTAAAACCCTACCACCCCGCTTTGGCCATTACGTCGTTCGTTATTCAGCAGGGTGCACCACGTGCAGGTGAGGTTAGCTTGGATGTCTCAAGTCTTAGGTGTTATTTGACACTGTGTGTCCCTTACACCCCAATGGCTTCATTTACGATATTTCTTCCTTCGACAAAAGCTCCTACTAGGTTGCTAGGATTCGAACCTACGTCCATCGACGTGGTGTCTGAATACACTATCAACTAAAGTATCATCGCTTCTTACGCGTGTTATCTCAGACTACGTTTAAGTTACATATGAAAACTCTCCGGGTCATTTACAAAGGATTCGAAACTACCGAGCCTTCTTCTTCTTACCCTTATCCCACCTAAGTAGGGTCGGTACAACATGTTTGTCATGTTGTGGTATATGATTTGGCTTAATTTTTACGATCGGCCGCCTGCCTGACATCCTAAATCCTAATCCTTGGGATTATTTTGTTGTACCACCATATGTTTATGGTTCATACATATAATTACGAAGTCTGATAAGATCTTAATTTTTCTGTAGGCTTTAGCTTTGGTAGGCTATTTATAGTTTCTGTTTGAGCGGCACTGTTTGTTTTCTATATTGTCATTTTTAGGTAACAGAAAACTAGTAAACTTTGGACTGTGCCCGACGACTGCATTTTCAGGTTTTTTTTTTAAAGTCTCCTACCGCGTCTGTCTGTTCGCGATAAACTGGAAAACTGCTGAATGGATTTGTATGCGTTTCACGAATAGATGACAAAGATTTTGGTATATAATTTGTGATAGTTTTTATTATAATCAGGGCGGAACAACGTGTGCCAGGCCCGCTAGTCAAACATAAAACATAGTGCAGCTGCCGCTACACACCTATAGTTGCTTGGCGACAGGTTCTCAACTTGAAGGTGGTAGTTAACCAGGTGGTCTTAGACAAATCCCTACCACGATACTTTTATTTTATTTTATAGTAGCACGGCAAAATGACTGCACTGTGCCTGATGGTAAGCACAGTACAATCCAAAAACAATGACGACCACCGAGCGACACACTATCCATCGCTGGTCGCCGCTGTCATGCCGGCCAGCGAAAAGCTGGATATGCACAGGCTGATCCCGAAACGCGGGCCGCAGAAGCGAATCATTATGACGTGTTTTTTCGCCATATACATGGCGGTTGCGACCCAGTCAGGCTGTAAAACCCTACCACCCCACTTTTGCCATTGCCTCGTTCGTTATTCAGCAGGGTGCACCACGTGCAGGTGAGGTTGGCTTGGATGTCTCAAGTCTTAGATGCTATTTGATTCCCCTTACACCCCAATGGTTTCTTCCTTCACCGAAAGCTCCTACTAGGTTGCTAGGATTCGAACCTACGTCCATCGACGCGATATCCGAACACACTATCAATTAAACCATGATCGCTTCTTACGCATGTTATCCCAGAATAAGTTTAAGTTACATATGAAAACTCTATGAACTCTCCGGGTCATTTGCAAAGGATTCGAACCTACTGAGCCATGGGTTATAAAATTACATTACTTTTAGTCATTGTCTCATTCAATCTCTTGCTCGACAAATTTAAATCTATTGTTAAATAATTACATAAGAAACTTAACCGAACTGCAGTGGATAAAGTCTCGTTCTGGGTTTCCAAGCAGCCCGAGATACAACGCTTAAGTATTGTACAAGCAAATAGATTTAATTGGACTACTTTAAAGCGAGGCGGGCTTAAAACTCTACACCATGCTACAGTTTTATTGCGCTAATCACTAAGCCATTAAATAAATTTGAAATAGAAAAAGTGTTAGTGTAAATGGAACGCAACCAAATGTATTTATATTTTATTCTCACGGCGCTTGTGTGCTACTGTCACTTTCCGTTTTCGTTGTACAACTTGTGTCGTAATAAAACAGTGATCAGTTACTTTGCTTTAATTATTAATTTATTAACTACATTAGTGTAATTCCCTACAAAAAGAAAATAAGTTGATTACATAATAACATGCTATAATATCGGTCGACTATTGTTATTATCGATAATAATAACGGATAACGTTTAACCAACAGCAAAATAACGATCGACAATTCGTCATCGTATTAAAAATAATTACATTATAAAAGTATTTTATGTTTTTTTATATGATACAAACGAACAGGTAGGTCACCTGATGTTAAGTAATCACCACCGTCCATAGACATTAGCAGGGGAGTCGCAAATGCGTTGCCGAACTGTGTTTCAGGGAGAGGGCGGGGAGATGGGTCTTCGGCGCTCTCACTGACCGAACGAAACACAACAATGCAAGCACTATACTTCACGTCGGTTTTGTGTGAGAGTACTAGAGCTACCCCGAGCGAGCCGGCCCATTCATGCTGACACCAGTAACAGCTTCAGCGTGGCTCTACCGCCTACAAAATAAATATTGTAAAAGTATTGACCCTTTCATAACGCTGCGATGAGCACATTTTTATACTCTTTTGTATATTTTGTATCCTATAATGCATTATGTATAAAATATTTCTTTCTTTCTAATAAAGACCAATTTTATAATCAAACTAGCAGATAAAACGCTCTATGTTGAGCATTAAAAAAATAGCAAAGTGTCAATTGCATGTAAACAATAAGTAGCCTAGAACCATCCAGGAGTTTTTGGCGGGATCTTGTAATGTCATGTAGTGGATTTTATATTTTATTCATTATCTTGTGTTATTTTTGTTTTTTTTTTTTGTACTTCAGTTGCGCAGAGACATTGCCTCACTGAGCCTGTTCTACCGTCTGTATCATGGCGAGTGTCCTGAAGAGTTATTCAATTTAATCCCTTCCTCTCCTTTTCACAACCGAACCACGCGCGCCGGTCTTCGGAGCCACAGTTTTACTCCTATCTGGGCACGAACTAAAACGTTCGCGACATCTTATTTTTGTCGTACCGTGAAGCTGTGGAACAATCTCCCGATTAGTGTGTTCCCTCCTTCGTATAACATGGGGTCCTTCAAGCGTAACGTGAAGAGACATTTATGCAGGCCGGCATGACAGCGACGACCGCCGGAGTAGGGCGTATCACTCGGTGGTCGCCTTTGTTTTCGGATTGTACTGTGCTTACCATCAGCCACATTGCAGTCACTTTGCCGTGCTACAATAAAAAAAATGGCTCTATATTTTGTGGCGGTGTTTTACGTAATATAGTTCGGTTATTGTGGACAAATGAAGTGGATGGGAAATTATACCACGGGGCATGGGTTTTGATTTGCCGCAAAAATTCCATGGAAAGTTCTAACAAGACGGCCACCATCTTGTTAGTTCATTGAAATGGTCGCAAGAAACTTGTAATATTACCTACTTGATATTGGCAATAATAATCTACTAGCAAATTGGTTGCTAATTATAAAACAACGAAATAGAATTACCTTCGAAAAATTCCATATTAAATATTCGTTTTGACGAGTTTGAGTCCGAAAAGAACTCTATTTTCAATATATATACAAACTAGCCTCTGCCCGTGACTTCGGCCGAGTGGAATAGTTACTTTGGGCTAACGCTAACTTTAACTCGCTACTTCGTTTACGTGGAAGGTGAACATGGAGAGGAGAGAGGAGAGGGGAGGGGAGATGGGTCTCCGGCGCTCTCACTGACCGAACGAAACGCAACAATGCAAGCACTGTTACTTCACGTCGGTTTTCTATGAGAGGGTGGTACTACCCCGGGCGAGCCGACCCATTCATGCTGAAACCAGTAATAGTTTCAGCGTGGCTCTACCACCATTAATAATAGTTCCTGAGATTAACGCGTTCAGGCAAATAAACTCTTCAGTTTTATAATATTAGTATAGATAAGAAGATAGTTTCGCTCAGCAATTTGCGTGGCAGTCTGATTATTTTCAACTAAGTTATTCCCTCGCTCTTTTTTTATTAAGTAATGCGTAATAACGTCGGAGTGCACGAAGCTATAACCGTTAAGCTCAAATGTACGTAGGACGAAATGCCCCGGAATATATGATACGGCGAACCCCGTTCCGAAATGTACGGATGTAACCGGAGACGGGAATTGAGTACTTTCTATTCTCGTATTTTGTTTTCCATTCATTTCAGAACTATATTACACAACTAACTATACTACATTTTCAGTTTTTATACTCTAATCATAACCTTAACCTTCGCTCTTCTAATAATCTTATTCTTTGCTGTCCTGTCCATACTTCCGGTCTTGTACATTCCTCTTTCTTTATCCAATCTATTCTCCTATGGAATGCGCTTCCTTATGAAATCAGGATGTCATCTAACTGTTAGGATGTTTCAGTTTTAAAGTCAGGGTACGTCGGCTTTACCAGTCTCAGTTAGCAGAATTATCTGGTTAATGCTGTATTTAGTACTTGATGTTGACTTATTATACTTTTATTTATGTATAATGTTGTTATATGTATGTATTGTATATATGTAGTATATCGGTGTTGATATGTTATTTATATATTGTTATATTAAATAGGTTAAACATAATTTAAAAAAAACTTCTCCTTTTGAACCTACCAACATTTATCTCTGCATCACCTAATGGTTGACTGGTAGAGAATGCATTCGGCATTAAGTCCGCCATTGCGTATTTAAGGCATTATGTATAAATCATTACATAGTATAAGACAAAGTCCCCTACCGCGTCTGTCGGTCTGTCTGTTCGCCATAAGCTCAAAAACTACCGAACGGATTTTCATGCTGTTTTCATCAGTGGATAGGGTGATTCATGAGGAACGTTTTAGTATATAATTTGTCAAGGATTTTTTCATAATCAGGGCGGGAACAACGTCTCCCGGGCCTGCTAGTAAATAAATAAATAACTATATAAGACACTAGTTGTGGCCGCGACTCAGTTCGCATAGAACCTAATATAATAAAATCATCATGTATTAATTCCATTTACTTATCTACGTTTCTCTCGTACTTAAGTCGCGTCCTCATTAAAATTACAATAACTTTTGGTAGACCGAACCGATTTTAACGAAACAGAAACTAAATGTTACTTGAATATATGCTTTATGATTTTTTTTAAGAAGTTTCCTCGTGTACGTGGTATTTTAGCAGTGATGCGAGTCCAAACAAACGAACAGACATTTCCAAAAATGTCTTCTAATGGTTTCTACACGTCCGTACATTACATTACTTAGGGTCTCCATTGAAAATCAGCGATGCAGTACCGCCCTAGTTATGCTGCAGCACTTTGCTGAATGGAGGTGCCTTTGTTGAATATTCAAATAAGCTATGTATTTCTTTCTAAAAAATGCATTTTATTGCTTATTCTTAAACATCTGCAACAATTTTTTTACAAAAATCTAAAAAGTACAGACACGTTAGATTTACCTTATTATATATATATATATATATGTATATATTTTTTTTATGTCATAAGTGGTAAACGAACTGGTGGGTCACCTGATGATAAGTGTTCACCACCGTCCATGGACACTAACAACACCAGAGGATTCGCAAGTGTGTTGCCAGCCTGTGTTTGGGGGAAGGGGAGTAGGGAAGGGGGAGGGGTAGGGGAGGTGGGTTATCAGGCGCTCTCACTGACCTAACGAATCGCAACAATGCAAGCACTGTTACTTCACGTCGGTTTTCTATGAGAGGGTGGTACTACCCCGGGCGAGCCGACCCATTCATATTGAAACCAGTAATAGCTTCAGCGTGGCTCTACAACCTATCATTGATTCCAGTACAGTATTGCGTTTTATTCATGTACGAAGCGAACCACGTGCAACGTAAACAGAGAAATCTGACTATATTTTACAACCCTCATGTCTGTATCAAGATTGGTAAAGTTTTGTACGTAAGAAAAGTTTTATAATTTCTTACAAAACAATCTCTGCCTGTCGTCCCTTGAGACAAACGGCGTCATCAACAATTTCCATTAGATGTACTTCGGGTAACCCACGGAGGCCTATCAAAAAATATCTCGTGCCTATTATTAAAATGCAAAGAGAATTACACCTTGTTCCTTCAATTTTAAAGTTGATAATCAATTGGTTTGAAGCCTTGTTTTTCCCTAAGACCCTTTCATAGTGACGTCATTGGAAAGTTTAGTGGGCCATTTGCAACCTTATTACGTTGTTAAGCATAGTTCCGTTGGTGACTCCGTAGCTAATACTTTTTTTTTATAACTTACTTCATGTTTGGTTATTTGTTTTCATTCCAAGTTTGCAGAAGTTTTACACTTAATTCATTATTAGCTGATACCCACCTATTTGGGCATAAAAAATAGCAAAGGGTCAATCGAACGGGAATAAAAATAGCCTAGATCAATCTACGGATAATTACGCGTTTCATGGTCATAATCCTATGTTTTTTTTTTATGTCATAAGTGGCAAACGAACAAGTGGTTCACCTGCTGTTAAGTGATCACCACCGTCCATGGACACTAACAACACCAGAGGAGTCGCAAGTGCGTTGCCATCCTTTGGGGGGAAGGGATTAGGGAAGGGAGAGGGAGAGGAGGAAAGGGGAGGGGAGGTGGGCCTCCGGCGCTCTCACTGACCGAACGAAACGCAACAATGCAAGCACTGTTACTTCACGTCGGTTTTCTATGAGATGGTGATACTACCCCGGGCGAGCCGACCCATTCAAGCTGAAACCAGTAATAGTTTCAACGTGGCTCTACCACCATAAATGTTCCGTAGTTTTAACATGATTGAACCTTAAAATAACTGTATGTTCATTTCATAAGTTCCTGCTATAACAAAAAAAAGGAATTTGCAGCAGGGTGCACTACGTGCATGTGAGGTTGGCTTGGGTGTCTCAAGTCTTCGATGTTATTCGACACCCCTTACACTCCCACAAATTCCTTTTTTTTGTTATAGCAGGAACTTATGAAATGAACATACAGTTATTTTAAGGTTCAATCATGTTAAAACTACGGAACATTTATGGTGGTAGAGCCACGTTGAAACTATTACTGGTTTCAGCTTGAATGGGTCGGCTCGCCCGGGGTAGTATCACCATCTCATAGAAAACCGACGTGAAGTAACAGTGCTTGCATTGTTGCGTTTCGTTCGGTCAGTGAGAGCGCCGGAGGCCCACCTCCCCTCCCCTTTCCTCCTCTCCCTCTCCCTTCCCTAATCCCTTCCCCCCAAAGGATGGCAACGCACTTGCGACTCCTCTGGTGTTGTTAGTGTCCATGGACGGTGGTGATCACTTAACATTGCTAGGTCAATAGCGTAGTCAGTTCGAGAAAAAAAACAATTAGAGACCTGATCGTGGGTACATATAGACATTCACAGTTTGGTGCTCTATTTTTGTATATATATATGTATAGGAAATGATTTTAGTAGGACTGTATCCACCACTCACCCGCACTAGGAGATCCTCTTCTTCGGGGTACCCCGGCTTGGTTCGTGGCTTAGATCGCTGGTTTTTGTAATTGTAGGACACAAAGTCTACACTGGCACTTGATTTATTTTAACGGATTGTTAGATATCTCTACCGGTTTTGCAATGTTTATTAGCACAGATAACTCAGAGCGGTTTCGTATGTTGCTAGATTCAAAGGTAAACTGTGTTTTGCCTTAGAGGGCAGCACTTGCGAAAGTTTTTAAAGGTGCGTTCACGAAAAGTAGTGGACAGATACATTCCTTTTAAACGATAAAGTAATATGAAAATAAAAGATTTGTGCTAACATATAAATTACTACAGATAACAAAAGTACGGAACATGCCGCCGACCTTAAAATAGCTTATTTTAAAAGTAACAATATAAACAAACTTAACATAGGGTTACGATATGTTATACTACGCTATTTAATAAATAGGTAGAGGACAGACCTTTACTACAGGTCTTTTGGTAAGGGTGTTACCAATGCGTACAGTTACAACGCGAACAATACCGTCCGTACCCGGATGAAGCTTATGCACACGAGCCAGGCGCCATTGCAGCGAAGGGAGGTTGTTGTCGATTACCACAACTATAGTACCCTCAACGAGGGGTGTGTTCGTATTATCGCGGAACCATTTACTTCTTTGTTGAAGTTGATGTAGATATTCAACACTCCAGCGTTTCCAAAAATGTTGTACGGCTTGTTGAATTATTTGCCATCGAACGAGGCGACTGGGATTGTCAGTTGATAAGTCGACTTCAGGTAAGGAAGTTAATGGTTCCCCAATTAGAAAATGTCCTGGAGTGAGAGGTAATGGATCCGTGGGATCGTTACTCTGTATGCAAAGAGGTCTCGAGTTAAGTATGGCTTCAATTTGACATAGAAGTGTATTAAATTCATCGTGATTTAAGAAGCTCGGTAACCGCTCGTTCGCATCAGATCACACGATGCTGCCAACCTCAACACGCAGTATGTTGAGAACAGTCATGCAAACCTTTGAACAAAATAATCCACGACAGGAATTTGTTCCACTCGGTCACTCCTGACCAAACTAACTTCTACGGGTCGAGAACATTTCAAACAAGTTACGACCGGCCGATGTCATTCAACCAATGGCATATCAGGTCATTAGTAACACCCCCGTTGTAGTCAATAGTAGTACAGCGAGTGCTAAAATATATATATATATTTATATATATGCTATACAAGTCGACCGCTTAGGCCGATTGCGGCTCTCTATCGCTTGTTCCGCGCTCTCGTTTGCACGCTCGGCTAAGGCAGAACGTGGCAATGATTCATGCGCGTGCAGTGCGTACAGCCGGACGAGATCGATTTATAAAACGTTGTCTCGTTAAAAAAGTGTGACTATAGTGTAATTGTATAACACTGAGTCATTGAATAAAATTTTTGAAGTTAAATTTCTTATGGCATGGTGGGGAAAAAATTTCGTTTTGCGTTAAACATAGGTATACATATATATGTATGTATGCTCGTCTGTCTGTGTCTAGTAGTATACACACAATGCAAGCACTGTTACTTCACGTCGGTTTTCTATGAGAGGGTGGTACTACCCCGGGCGAGCCGACCCATTCAAGCTGAAACCAGTAATAGTTTCAACGTGGCTCTACCACCATAAATGTTACGTAGTTTTAACATGATTGGACCTTAAAATAACTGTATGTTCATTCCATAAGTTCCTGCTATAATAAAAAAAGGAATCAGCAGGGTGCACTACGTGCAGGTGAAGTTGGCTTGGGTGTCTCAAGTCTTCGATGTTATTCGACACCCCTTACACCCCCACAAATTCCTTTTTTTATTATAGCAGGAACTTATGGAATGAACATACAGTTATTTTAAGGTCCAATCATGTTAAAACTACGTAACATTTATGGTGGTAGAGCCACGTTGAAACTATTACTGGTTTCAGCTTGAATGGGTCGGCTCGCCCGGACAGCGCGACTGGGTCGCAACCACCATGTATATGGCGAAAAAGTCCGTCATAGTCATTCGCTTTGGCGGGTCGCATTTCGGGATCAGCGCGTGCATATCCAGCCTTTCACAGGCCGGCATGACAGTGGCGATCGACGATGGATAGTGTGTCACTCGGTGGTCGCCATTATTTTTGGATTGTACTGTGCTTACCATCAGGCACAGTGCAGTCATTTTGCCGTGCTAAAATAAAAATAACAAAATTTGTTGACTTCTATTAGGATATCCTAATATTATATCCTATATATTATAGGAGGAAATACGAAGGAAAAGAAAATTGGTTGTATGTAAAGTCGGATTAAGGACGATAATTTTATGTGATAACGTGATAAGAAAACTTTGAATACTTGGAATTGAATATTTTTATGTATTTCATATATATATATATTGTATAGGAAATTAATTTAGGAGGACTGTATCCACCACTCACCCGCACTAGGAGATCCTCTTCTTCGGGGTACCCCGGCTTGGTTCGTGGCTTAGATCGCTGGTTTTGTTAATACGACCGAGCAACAATGTCCCCAATGACTCGACAGACTCGCCTTTTATACATTCAGTCAAGTTATGACCGGCCGATGTCATACAACCAATGGCGTATCAGGTCATTAGTAACACCCTCGTTGTAGTCAATAGTAGTACAGCGAGTGCTAAATATATATATATATATGCTATACAAGTCGAACGCTTAGGCCGATTGCGGCTCTCTATCGCTTGTTCCGCGCTCTCGTTTGCACGTTCGGCTAAGGCAGAACGTGGCAATGATTCATGCGCGTGCAGTGCGTACAGCCGGACGGGATCGATTTATAAAACGTTGTCTCGTCAAAAAAGTGTGACTATAGTGTAATTGTATAACACTGAGTCATTGAATAACATTTTTGAAGTTAAATTTATTATGGCATGGTGGGGAAAAAATTTCGTTTTGCGTTAAACATAGGTATACATATATATATGTATGCTCGTCTGTCTGTGTCCAGTAGTATACACATGTATATGTATAGTTAAGTATTTACATTACGGAACTACGTATATAAAATAATTTATATACTCACATATATAAAATAGCAGGTACGGCGGACGTTGACCCGACATGAAAAAAAAAAAATCCTTGACTAATTAAGTACCTAAATCTTCCCCATGAATCACTTTATCTACTGGTGGAAACCGCATGAAAAACCGCTTAGTACTTTTTGAGTTTATCGCGAACAGGCAGACAGACGTAGCAGATGAAGTTGGTTATATATATATATATATATACATAGTGATTTAATAGATAAAAGGCAAAGGACTTTCACTATCTCCGCATGTACACACTGAGGTAGTAGGTGGTAGAAACTATTACTGATTTCAGCATGAATGGGTCGACTCGCCCGAGGTACTACCACCCGACTCACAGAAACACCCACGTGAAGTAACAGTGTTTGCATTGTTGCGTTTCCATCGGTCAGTGAGAGCGCCGGAGGTCCACCTCCCTTCCCCTTTTCTCCCCGCTCTCCCTGCTCCAAACACAGTCTGGCAACGCACTTGCAACTTCCCTGGTATTGTTAATGTCTATGGACGGTGGTGATCACTTAAAATCCGGTGACCCCTATTAACTGCATTGTTTACGCAGAGTTTGATAATGTTATTGAAATAGATAAAAATCGTAATGTTACTGTAGATTATAGTAGCTAAGAATTCATGTAAATAGATTTAAGTCATATTGTTTGTAATGTAATGATTGATCTAAATAAAATACTATAAATCAATTCATATGTTATATTATTTATAATACCGTATTTACCATGTCACAAAATAATAAAATAGTGTGTTCCTCTTAAAACCTTAACATTCACATACTATTCATCGTACCGCTAACTCCATAGTATCATGGATACAGTAGAGATACACAAGGATTTAAAAAAATGTAACCAAGTTTAAAATATAATGTGTATTCTGCAAACCGCTTGCCAATATATGTTGCGACACCATCCTATTTGATAAGCAACTTTGACTCCGACTATAAGCCAGGGTCTCATTGAATAGCAATATATATAGATGAGAACGGTGTTGGCCAGTATTTTCATTCATATGGACGCTCACCTACAGGATACCACAGATTGTTTTTACAAAGGAATTCAAGGAGGATGGTATTTCAATACATGTATACTACAAAATGTTTTACATCAGTTAAAAGGCAAAGGACTTTCACTATCTCCGCATGTACAAACTGAGGTAGTAGGTGGTAGAAACTATTACTGATTTCAGCATGAATGGGTCGACTCGCCCGAGGTACTACCACCCGACTCACAGAAACACCCACGTGAAGTAACAGTGCTTGCATTGTTGCGTTTCCATCGGTCAGTGAGAGCGCCGGAGGTCCACCTCCCTTCCCCTTTTCTCCCCGCTCTCCCTGCTCCAAACACAGTCTGGCAACGCACTTGCAACTTCCCTGGTATTGTTAATGTCTATGGACGGTGGTGATCACTTAAAATCCGGTGACCCACCTGTTCGTTTGCCTCTTATGATATAGTTTTTCTTTATTGATAATTCTTACTTCTTGGATACTTGATTCCCATCTCAGGATAAAATTACCCCGACGTCTCCATTTATTACCTATTTATTTACAAGGCACACATTTCACCTAATAAGCATAATGAGATATTTACCGACCCCTCCCGATGAAATAACGGCAGTGAACGATCTGTACCAGCCCGTCTTTCCAAACAGAGCGCGTTCACGCCCACGCCTGCGTAACCATAGATCACGCCGCCGTGGTCTCGGGGTCAATTTCGCTCCCGTACACCAGATTCGGGCCCTTGGAACCCTTGAGTGCGCTGCTCGCACGATACAGTGACACAAAATCTTACATCACTGCGACAACATTACACATATCACCTCCACACACGTGCACGCATACATGCTTACACATGCAAGTGGAAGGGTTTTATGTTTTCCCTTATCAAACTGAAATAGTTTATAAAATGATCCGATACGAAATATATATAAGATATATGTTTCAACAACTCATATATGTATAAATAGTTAGCTTAGCTTAGTTTAGCTCACATAGGTGGCGAATTCCATGTATCAGGCAACAGCCCAAGCCAAGGTGTGCCGTGCACCCTTGAGCTAGTTGTCAAATAAAATCGGCTGAGTGCATTAAGCGCTCGCCTTAGTAGTCCGGTGAAGCTGTTAAGACCTTGCTAGGTCAATGGCATAGTCAGTTCGAAAAAAAAAGAAATGCATAATGAGCATATATATATATAATTTAATAGGCACATATAAGCCAAAAGAGTTTCACTCCCTACGCGTGTACACACTAATACACGCACTGTTTTCTTTACAGTAAATTATGCATTAAAATTCGTACGGTTATTTAATTTATCGACATACCGACTATCGTACACTGAACAACGCTAACGTGTATTTATTATATGCGGATAGGGATGTAATTAAAAACGATAAATACCCTATAAATATTTATTTATGTTCCGGAGTTACGAATTTGTGACATAAAAGTCAATTTTCCGTTACGTCAGCTTGTTAGATAATTATTCTGCGGTAGGAAAGCTGAGAGGCCGCGCCGCGTTGCTTAACGTCATTTCAGAGTCTCTTACACCCCGTAGATTAATGCTAATTCAGTTCCTATCACTTATTAATGAGGCGTTTAAAACACATTTGTAGAAGACTAAGTATATAAATATAATAAGAATGTAACATGTCGATGTACTCTCTCGATTGTCGTGGAAAAAAAATATTGCAAGTGTCTAGAAATAAGTAATAAAGTACATTTCAAACATTTTTAGAAATGTCTATTTGTCTGTCTGCGTTTTTTTTTATAGTAGCACGGCAAAATGACTGCACTGTGCCTGATGGTAAGCATCAATTCTGTTGTACAATCCAGAAACAATGGCGACCACCGAGTGACACACTATGTAATACTGTGTAACACTGTGTAATACTTTTTTTTTGAAAATTTACTTTATTTAAGATATGCAGTCCTGATGACATCGGATTCTATATCCGATTTTTATATTGATTAAGTGCAAGACTGTAACACTGGCATACTAACTAGATTAGTGATCATCAAGTGGTTGAATTTCAACCATAATAATGTCTTTAAAGATTCAAAAGTATATACAAATATTGAAGACTAGATACTGCCCGCGACTTCGTTCGCGTGAAATAGTTACTTTGGGTTAACGCTTACACGTAGCGGAAGCACTCAAAAGGAAAAAAAAATATTTTGATACATTCTTCATTGGTGCTTTTTATAATAGCACGGCAAAATGATGGCACTATGCCTGATGGTAAGCACAATACAATCCAAAAACAATGGCGACCAGCAAGAGAGAACCTATCCATCGCCGGTCGTCACTGTCATGCCGGCCTGCGAAATGCTGGATATGCACAGGCTGATCCCGAAACGCGACCCGCAGAAGCGAATCACTATGACCGGCTTTTTCGCCATATACATGGTGGTTGCGACCCAGTCGGGCTGTAAAACCCTACCACCCCGCTTTCGCCATTGCCTCGTTCGTTATTCAGCAGGGTGCACCACGTGCAGGTGAGGTTGGCTTGAGTGTCTCAAGTGTTAGATGTTATTCGACACCCCTACACCCCAAAACGCACACAATAACGCATAAATTATAAAGCATATCTTCGAGAGTAACTTAGTCTTTGTTTCATTAAAATCGGTCAACTCTCGCCAATGTTATTGTAATTTTAATGAGGACGCGGCGTAAGTACAAGAGATAAATAGACAAGTAAATGGACTTAATACATTCAGATGACTTTATAAATCACTGTTTTTTTACATAAGGTTACACGCGGATGAAGTCGCGGGCTCAGTTTGTCTATACATATAATATACGTAAATCTAACGTGCCTTTACGTTTTAGATTTTTGTGAAAAAATTGACGCAGAAATGTCTGTCTGTCTGTTTGGACACGCATCACTATTAAACTACTGCGTTCATGTTAGAACCTCATCAAGAAAATCATAAAGCATTTCTTTGAGTAACATTTAATCTTTGTTTCATTAAAATCGGTTCACTCTATCAAAAGTTATTGTAATTTTAACGACGACGCGAATTAAGTACGAGAGATAAGTAAATGGGGCTTAATACATTTCGATTATTTTATTAACCACTGTTCTTTTATATTAGGGACCACGTCGAAAGAGTCACGGGCACAACTAGTTATTAATAAGTGCAGTCAACGTTTTTACTAACTAACCCCCATAAATTCAGTTCTATTTAAGATTTAATACAAACATTTACATGTGAGTTACGTACAGTTCGATATGAAAATCAGGCGAGGGTCAACATCGATTCTGGTATCGTGATGACGTCACACACGAGCGAGAGAGACGACGCTATATGACGTCATATAGCGTCGTCTCGTTCCCCCCGGTATTGGATTTACGTATGTATTTATTATTGCCAAGTGGTATTTGTGAATTCACTTATTCATTACATCGTGCTTTTATTAGTGTAGGCGGACGCTACAAAAGGCATCGGTTGATATAATCTATGTATGCCTTTTTTTTTAACTGACTACGCTATTATCCTAGCAAGGCCTTTACAACTTCACCGGACTACTAAGGCGAATGCTTAAGACACTCAGCTATATTAAATACCTATATATATATATATATATGTCGAAGAAAGCTATTAGTCGAGTTGATTATTGTTTGCACACATCATATTATTTGTCCTCATCTAAATTCTTAATCTTATTTTATTTGATTTATAACATTTTTCTATAACTTAAAAGCCTTAATAATCTGATAAAAGTTACGAATATTGTAATTCACCAAACGACCAATCAGAACAGACTATGTGCCTCGAACGGGGTCGAGGCAACCTTTACTTTAAGAGACGTACAGTTTTATTACTTTTAAAATGCTTAATTTTTATTCTATTTCATTAGTTACATTTTTCTATAGCTTAAAACCTTAGTAATGTAATAGAATTTACATATATTGTAATTTACGTAATGACCAATCAGAGCAGAGCCAGTGCCTTGAGCGGGGTCGAGGCGCCATCTTTACTTTTAGAGGGCGCACAGTTTATGTGACACATTGGTTTGAGCGATAGCAAAGGATCGAGATGGATCGTTGATGAGAGTTGTTCCGTATTTTTGTTCTCTGTAATAATCTATATGTTAGCACAAATCTCTTTTGATATTACTTTATCGTTTAAAAGGAATGTATCTGTCCACTAGTTTTCGTGAACGCACCTTTAAAACGTTCGCAAGTGCTGCCCTCTAAGGGAACAGAGTTACTTTGAATCTAGCAACATACAAAAGCGCTCGAAGTGATCTGCGTTAATAAACAATTGCAAAACCGGTACAGATATCTAACAAACCATTAAAAGAAACCAAGTGCCAGTGTAAATTTGCGTCCTAATATTACAAAACCAGCGATCTAAGCCACGAACCAACCATTATAAATTAAACATTTTGCATCTACTTTGTATATATTTAGTCGCGCCTGCAATGGCTTCTCTTATATGTTGTTTTATATATCCTACTACTTTTATTTTATTTATTTCCCCTGTATATATTGTATTTTATAGTTTTAATTGATGTTTATTTATTACGCACCGTAACTTGGATTGGGTTCCAGCTGAAAATCAGCTGTCTCTCATAACACTTTAGCATATGCTGAACTGGACACTGTTTGATAATGCTGCGATATGCGCATTTTTTTCCCACTCCTGTATACTTGTATATTATGTAGTGCATTATAAATAAAATATTTCTTTCTTTCTTCTTTCTGAAAGCGCAGTAAAAAAGCTAACTCACTCTCGCATTCATAATATTGAATGAAAATATATATTTTATTATAAAACAGTGACAATAATAACTTCTAAAAGTGGGACAGGACGCGGTGCACCAACGGATGAAACAATTCAAACAATGAAATTGTTTGCCAACTAATTTCAAACTATTGTATAGTGGTCTCTCGGTTAAATTACTATGAAAGTACTAACTTATACCGTCGGCTTTATTGACGAGAAATTGTTTCTAACTTTGTCAATGTTTGCTAAAATGCAGGGATGCTTGTTACTCTTTCATACAAAAACTACTAAACGGGTTTTGATTGAACTGTATAGTAACAATAGCTTCTTTCCTCGACTTCTTCAGCGTGGAATAGTTATTTTGCACCAACGCTAACTTTAACGACTCGGTTTACGTAGAAGGTGAAAATATTTTTAAATAATACGCACGTCAACCCCGATTTTGAAACATTCTTTATTGGTGCTCCGCTCCTATTGGTCATATCGTGATGATATATAAGCTATAAACTTTCTCTATAAATGAGCTATCTAACACTGAAATAATTTTTCAAATCGGACCAGTAGTTCTTGAGATTAGCGCGTTCGAGCAAACAAACTCTTCAACTTTATAAAATTAAGTATAGTAGACTAGAGGGCCCGGTGGACGTGGTCCTACCTTGATAAACCAAAAATCCTAAAAGTCAACCACAGTGTCACATACCGGGCCCAATTATAAATCTAAACCAATCTTGAATCCACCTAAACGCACACAAAAAAAATCAACAAAGTCTGTCAAACCGTTTAGGAGGAGTTCAGTCATATACACACGGACAGAAGAATTATACAGTTTTAACTCTTTATGACGTCGTTCGTTATAACGTAAAACTTTCTATATAGTAGAAATTCGTTCAATTTGGTTGGATAACTACAATACTATTTTTTTGTTCTCTTCTCGCCCTATAACGATAGGTCTTTATATCGAAAGAAAATGCTGTCTCTTGAAATTCGTTAGAAAGAGATTACACTGTATATATAAAGATTGATTGTACATCAGATAATATATATATATACTAATTACTAATATAGTATATTATAAAGAGGTAAAGTTTGTGAGTTTGTGACGTTGTAGTGTAGTCCGGTGAAACTGTAAAGACCCTGTCGGGTCAATAGCGTAGTCTGTTCGAGGAAAAAAAAAATTGTGACATTGTAGAGAGTATTCATCTCAGGAACGAATGGTTCAATTTGTAAAAATCTTTCAGTGTTATATAGCCCATTTATCGAGGAAGGTTAAAGGCTATCATCACGCTATGACCAATCGGAGCGTAGCACCAATAAAGAATATTTGAAAAACGGGCTTTTTTTTCATTTTGAAAGCTTCTGCTGCGTGTTAGCGTTTGCCCGACGTAACAATTACACGTGAACGAAGTCGCGTGCAGAGGCTATAATTTATAAAGATATTGTTTAAATAACCTAAATATTATCGCTATAATGATATCGCACCTTTAATAAAAAAAGAAGTGACTTAAAGAATTTAATTTTGTGGATAAATGCGTTTAACTTCTAATCTTCCGTACACGTTCGACTTATATTTACCTTAAAACTAAATGGAAACGTTTCAAGTTAGTTCTAATAGTAAGAATAAGTAGTGTAATTATTTTGTTATTTGGTCGTTGCAGAAAATGTTATCATTTGTAACATAATCTCGTTTAAATAAGCATTTAAAAAAGAGTTCGTAGTTAATTCACTTTTTATAAAATACGTTGTAAAATAATTTCCATACAGATGGAGTAGCTGTATAATGTACCACAATTAGCATAAAACTGAATTAAGTCGCAATGTTACCGGAAAAAATACGTACGTTTTCTATACTAATATTATAAAGAGGTAAAGTTTGTGAGTTTGTGACGTTGTAAGGAGTAATCTCAGGAACTACTGGTCCGATTTGGAAAATTCTTTCAGTGTTATATAGCTCATTTATCAGGGAAGGTTATATATCATCACGCTAAGGCCCATGGAAGCGGAGCAGCAATGAAGAATGTTCCAAAATCAGGGTATTTTTTCCTTTTCAGAGCTTCCGCTGCGTTTTAGTGCAAAATAACCATTCCACGCTTACGTATTACTGCCCAACGAAGTGGGCACGGGTCGGCTAGTAAAAAATAAAATAACATAAACTGAAGTAAAAACTCAAAACAATACAATGTCACTCTGAATAATAATTGTATACTGTTTTTAACAGTTCATTACTATTACAACACTTCAAAAAAAAAAATACGCACGGAGGTATATCTATGTACACATATACACAGGATACATATAGCTCATGGGAAGCGTTCGGTGACGATAACACGTGTTACAAGATGTTTGTTCACCTAAAAACCTGCTCAAAGTGCCTGAAGAAGTTTACACTTCAATAAATTATCTAAATATTAATATGTGAAGCCAACATTTTGTATCCCTTTTTAACGGAATTGGGCGAACGGATGAACGTGAAATTTGGCATAGTTAAAGTTTATATGGAGGAGAAGTGCAGAAAGCTATTTATTTTATATAAAATGCATTAGAAGTACATTAAATTAATTAAAATATGCATTACTCACACTACTGCTTCAATTTTACACAGCATATACAAACATGTAAATAAAAAAGACATTTTGAGATCTGTCAATTCAAAAAAGGTTGTGAAGGAGGTTGCTATGCTCGACTGTATGTATTATTTTACTCTTACATTCCAATAACCCTTTTTCATTCTACATTCTACAATGATATTATAACATAATATCCTTTAACAAAAGAACCCTAATAAAATTCAAACTTTAAAAAATCAATGAACTATGGTCGAATGTCGACCTCTGGGCGCCCACTAATTTTAATAAAACGTTGACTTATTTCATTTTATTTATCTCTATTGACTATCTTCAGAGAGTAAGTTTTTCACGCGTTTATACCAAAAAGACAACATTCGTCTATTTTCGTAGTTATGTAGTATGGAAATGGCTGTTGACTTTGATGTATTCTTCTTTCAACTTTAATTTACTTTCTTTCTATATTATTGCAGTACACAAGCTGATCCTAAACCCTTCCACACCTTTATACCAGCTTAAGGGTGTAAGGGGTGTCGAATAACATCTAACACTTGAGACACACAAGCCAATCTCACCGGCACGTGGTACACCTTGCTGAATAACGAACGAGGCAATGGCGAAAGCGGGGTGATAGGGTTTTACAGCCCGACTGGGTCGCAACCACCATGTATATGGCGAAAAAGCCCGTCATAGTGATTCGCTTCTGCGGTCGCGTTTCCGGATCAGCCTGTGCATATCCAGCATTTCGCAGGCCGGCATGACAGTGGTGACCGGCGATGGATAGTGTGTCACTCGGTGATCGCCATTGTTTTTGGATTGTACTGTGCTTACCATCAGGCACAGTGCAGTCATTTTGCCGTGCTACTATAAAAAAAAGAAACAGACAAAACTGCGTGCAGCAATTGGTTCAGATAATAAAGCTTAATCAATCCTAGCATGACCTATTCACGTGGTTTAATAATAATGAATCACAGCTTTCGAGTGATGATCGACATAAAAATGCATGATAAGCACATTGCTCTTATCTCTTACTGAATTGCCGCGTTTTGCGCCGTACTTCGAGTACAGTCAATATAAATGGAGCGTTAGATAATCAATACATGTAATAAGAACTCTAACGTGCCTGTACTTTTTAGATTTTTCTGAAACAAATCGATGCAGGCGTCTTGGTATAAATAATAAAATACATTACAATCATTTCTACAAATATCTCCCTGTATGTTTGTATGAACACGCATCACTGCGAAAGTACTCTGCGTTAACGATAAAGCCTCACCAAGGAACATAAAGCAATTCCTCGAGTAACATTTATTCTTAGTTTCATTAAGATCGGTTCACTCTATCGAAAGCTATTGTAATTATAATGACGACGCGACTTAAGTACGAGAGAAAAGTGGATAAATAAATGGACTTAATTAGTTCAGGTGATTATATTAGTCACGTTTTTTTTATATTAGGTTTCACACGGGCGGAGTCGCGGACACAGCTATTCCATAATATTCTTCCCGAAGGCGAGAATTACGTCACCAAATCGCCTTTGTTCCCAAATACGCTTTCAGAATCACATTCGGGAAGATATGGTCGTTCAAAGCTCCACTATCACGTACGTAAGCGTCGCATTTCTACAGTCGATATCGTTTGAACAATTTTTATAGGCTTTGAAAGGCTTTTGATTAATCATTTTGGTATAAAGGTAGCCATAGCAAAACCCTGATAATCTGTATACATACAAGCTGAAACAGCTACGCGTTTCTGTAGCGCAGTTATTACATGGTGAAATAAAATTATGATAAAGTATTTGCGTGGCGTCATCTACGAGTTCTCTATAACAGTCGGTCTTACAGTTTTCTGTCAACAAGCTAATTTATAGCGCCATCTGTTGGAGGCTGACGAAACTTACAATTAATCACAATAATCAACATTGACAATATTTTGATATGTAATTAAAAAATATTGAGGCCATTAATCGAAATATAAAACCTCAAGTTGTACCAAATTATACATAAATGCCAATGTGCGAACATTGTCAATACGAAATCATTTCTCTCTAAGTTCATATCGCTTACGTTCGCTGCACCAATCACAGGGGTTGGTTTTTTAACCAATCCATGCATGGCTACCTGTGATTGCTGCATTTGCGACATCTAACGGAAAAGTTACTGTTGCTCGAGAGCCCACAACGTCGTCGCAAAAAACAACGAACCTTTCACGTAACCAAAGTTCTCTAACACTGAACTCGAGTGTACTGTGTTTATACGTTAACATACGTTATCCGGCTACATCAGCGGTACAGCAAAACTGACACAACAAGGTAAGTCGTGCATTATACTGTTGATGAAGTGTTAGCGAACGTATTCACTACCCAAACGTGCGTAGACCCTGCGGTCTGTGCACATTTATATGGTGCCGAAACCCGGGAATCGTACATACTCGCTTACATTAAATACATTAAAATTCAATCACCGACCTATATCTGTAGATACACACACATATATATATATATATACACACACATTATACATTTGCCTTTGAGAATAACTCGTTTAATAGCATAGCATTTTATGCTCATACCTTAACGTGTATAATAATCTCGATAATTATCAACGTAGATTCTCTTAAGTAGGTGTTTTTACACACCCCAATAAACGTTTAGTAACGGTAGTTTGTCATCGCATATAGATTTGTGTTATCTGAACCATTGAGTTTTAAATCATTGCAAGTATTCTTGTCGAAATTGTAATTTGTAATAATATTACGTGCATTACAATCGCTTGGTTATACTTATACCTTCTAAAATCAAAAACGAATACAATTAAAAAAACCTTTCGTTACTTATAATACTAAACTACCGACTTAAAAAAATAAATAATAACATACGTATTCTGATCGGCGTCCTTATTCTGAAACGGATTTATTTTTCTTTTTTTTTCTTATTCTTCCGGATTTTTGGTATTGGTTCTATAATAAACTCGTTCTATTATATACATACCGGATGAATTAATATCGTTTTTGTTGTTGTTTTAATTTAATTTATAAACCTTTTTTACCTTATTAATTTGGGTGAATCATCATTATCTACAATGTCGTATGTACCCAAACGTGGAATTAGAGCGAGAAAGTCCATCGACACGCATCCACACCAAATAAAAACCGCTCAGGATTTACCGTCACTACGTCGAAAACGAACCTTGGCCTTTAACCGATTAATGAAAACTTTGGAAATCGCTAGGATTGCTGAAATTGATAACAGTCAACTGGATAAATTTATTGCGTATTTTTCAGAATGTAAACAGCATCTCACTAATTTCGAGGAGGCTCATGCACATATTCTAGATCTTATCGACCCCTCTTTGGAAGAAGCTGAAGATGAGCTTCGAAGTGAATTTGACGAAAATTATTTCGATGTTCTCACTATATATAAACGACTCACGTCAACCAATAAGAATAATAGATATTCTGATAATTCTATCCACCAATGTCAATCTCGTACTGTTAATGTTAAACTTCCCAAAATCAGTCTTCCTCAATTTTCAGGAAATATAAAGACTTGGCCTGAATATTTTGATATTTTTTCATCATTAATTCATGAAAACTCATCGCTTTCGGATACTGAGCGGATGCATTACCTGATATCTAGTTTAGCGGGGGATGCATTAGCACTGGTACGCGTTTTCCCTGCCACGGGTAAATACTATCGTGAAGCATATGATGCACTTCTAGCCAGGTACAAAAATAAACGTGAGCTGGCATTTACCTGTTGGAGAGAGATGCAAAATATTTCCCTAAAATCGACCAATGCCTATGAACTACGCCGTGTTCTCGATATGTTTAATGAAAACTTAGCCATATTAAATCGGCTCGAATTACCAACGCATCATTGGGATTTTATATTATGTTATTTGTTGCTCTCCAAGTTGGATTCTAGTACTCGTTGTGAATTCGAACAAGAACACCCTGCTAACGAA
>MU161338.1:0-13133 GCA_015888305.1 Antheraea pernyi | reverse complement strand
CAGAATACGATCTAACTGAAATAAAAGTGCATCGACTCGGTCGGTGGCAACTCATCCAAAGAATTCATCAAGTGTTTTAGAAACGGTGGAAACTAGAATACTTGCAAGGTCTAACTCAATGTGCTAAGTGGACCAAACATTGTAATCTTGTATTGTATCTGTAGTCATACTCAAGAATGCTAACATTATCCCGTTGCACTGGCCCATTGCTCGGGTAGTAGAATTACATACTGGTCCGGATGGGGTAGTGCGTGTAGCTACAGTCCGAGTTGCTAACGGTTCTGTTCATAAACGAGCAATCATCAATCTTTGTCCTTTACCAACTAACTTCGATTGATGACTGATGTTATTGTATATCTTTTAAGTCATATCTTTATATATGTATTCATTTTATCTTTAGCGTAGGTAATCTATTTACCCTCTTATTAAAAATATTTATACGTATTTAATATGTATCCATATACATAGTTTATTTATTTTCTATTTTAGTAATGCAATTAAAAAATAACACAAGCGTATTTTTTGGTGGGCGGTATGTGCGAACATCGTCAATACGAAATCATTTCTCTCTAAGTTCATATCGCTTACGTTCGCTGCACCAATCACAGGGGTTGGTTTTTTAACCAATCCATGCATGGCTACCTGTGATTGCTGCATTTGCGACATCTAACAGAAAAGTTACTGTTGCTCGAGAGCCCACAACGTCGTCGCAAAAAACAACGAACCTTTCACGTAACCAAAGTTCATTACAAAATCAAATTGTGAGTGTGCCGCGGTCTCTAACACTGAACTCGAGTGTACTGTGTTTATACGTTAACATACGTTATCCGGCTACATCAGCGGTACAGCAAAACTGACACAACAAGGTAAGTCGTGCATTATACTGTTGATGAAGTGTTAGCGAATGTATTCACTACTCAAACGTGCGTAGACCCTGCGGTCTGTGCACAGCCAACGTTTCATGAAGATCGGTTGAGTAGTTTCTGAGTTCATCGTGGCCAAACGTCATGACACTAGATTATACGGAGCGACTGTTTAGTCGCGAGCAATATTTTTACATGATAATCATTAGTCGATTCTCGTTCTAAGTCCATTAAAAAAATTGGTGCTTAGTATTTGACCTAATTATTTCGAGAAACGCAAAACTGATATACACTTAACATCAGCTGATTTACGCAAACACGAACTGGCGTAAAAAATGAATAACGCCCTGTCGCGCAGTCCGGCTCGCTTTCCGCACATCGATTCGCGTCCCGGCTCCCATTGTTCAACCGTTCGCCGTTCCTACAATAAACAGTTACGTATTGATTAACCTTGAAAAGGGCCCCCGTTGTTCATTGAAGCTAGGCCTCATTTTTTTACGTTTGAAAGTATCATTCCTATACTTTTAAAGGTTTTAGAACAAACTTTAACTAAGGTTCTCTTTGTTGCTTATTAGTATTTGTTTTGATATTATTATTTTATACGTTAAATGTGACCATGAACTACCAAAGGATTGAAGGATATGACCCTTTAAGCATTCACTTGGTATATTTAAGATAAATGAAGTTTGTGTAAAGTGGAATATCTGTTGTTTGTTCAGTTTTATTTCCGAAACGGCTGAACCAATTTTGTCAATTTGTATGATATTTATAATTTTGTCATGATATTATTTATTACGCCTTTCCAATGAGAGTAATTATTAATTTCAAAATTTTTCAGAAATAACCTAAAATTAATAATAGACTTACATGGACTAAGAAGTAAAGGCCAAATGATAATAAAATAAATAAAAGACATTATGGTATTAATCTAGATAGAACACTTGCTTTCTATGAATTTACAAATATATTTTCATTAAAGATAGCAGATATCAGTATGTCGGAAGTAATTATGTATAAACGTAGTCCGGTGAAGCTGTTAAGACCTTCCATTGTCAATAGCGTAGTCAGTTCGAAAAAGAATAACTGGAATTGACTCCTCTCTCTATGCATCCACTAAAAACGATTGTAACGTGTATTGCATTAAATACATGTATATAGGGGAAGCTACTATTGACCTGCGATACTGCGCTATTGACTATATCGGGAGAGTTACTAATGACCTCAAACGCTATTGGTCGAAGTTAGCAGCAGTTCATTATTTACCGCGGTGTGAGACGCCATTGGTTGAAAGTATCAGCTGTGTATATATCTTGATGCCTTAAATGGCGATCGCCGGCTAGATTCCGGGCATACTCGCTCAGTCAGTTGAGATAATCACATCTACGGGTAATTCGTCGTAACCATAGTCAGTGTCGTGTTTCTGTATCGATTAACGTTTTATTCGATTGTTCTTGGTGGATTGATCGATCAAATCATAACCATGACGTCATACTTCATCGCTACATAATCAAATCAAAATCACTTTTTTCAATTTAGGCCCTAAGAAGGCACTTATGAACGTCAAAACTACCGCCGGTTCGGAAAACAACCCAGTCATCGAGAAGAACCGACAAGAAACTCGATCAAGTTTATCTTTATAACAAATATATGTAATATTTAGAATACATTACATGTCACAATCGTTTTTAATGGATGCATAGAGATGAGTCAATTCCAGACATCACCATCCTTCACATATTGATCCACTCTATAACTAATAGCCTTTTGACACGAAACCCGCTTGACATGGCGCTTAGATTCACAATACGGCAAATCGGTAATATCCTTTGGGACTTTGTTGTCAAACCTAACACTATTACCTAAAAAACTGTTACTGGTTTTACTTAAAACATGGGACAACCAGTTTGTCGCAGTTTCTAGTATTAGGCTTATGCCGGTTTATTGCGAAATCAAGCTTTATAAAACAAAGTTCTCTGCCGTGACTGTCTGTTGGCAATAAATTCAAACTACTGAACGGATTTACATACGGTGTTTATCAGTAGATAAAGTGGTTAATGTGGAAGGTTAAGGTATATAATTTATCAAGGTTTTTTCTTTTGTCAGGGCGGGACAACGTCCGCTGGACCCTCTAGATAAGATGTAAATAATAACAACCAAACCAATCGAATACCAAGTGCACGGATCTTAAAAGACGATTTTTTTAACTTTCTCTTCGTACTATTAAGATTACAACTAGCTGTCCGCCTTGGCTACGGGTTTTTTTAACGAAGAAGCTTTCTTTTCAGATACTGAACAATTTAACATTTGTTCATCAATTGTGTGAACATTTGCGGTCGCACTTTTTATATGGATATCTTTTAACCCAAATTTTACAATTTCCGTACGATTTTCCACACCTGTTTTCATACAAACCTTGGCTTAATAACACACATAACAAAAAAATATTTATTCCAATAGGTGCAACATATATATATTCATAGCTAGTGAATCTTTTGAAGCCTTTGTAGAAAGACAAACTGTAACAGAACCGGATACCGACAATATAACTACACAAATGAATTCTAATTTAACTAGTAATTAAAGTATATTCATACAGCAATAAAGGATTATTTTATTACTAACATCCGCTCGCGACTTTGTCCACATGGAGTAGTTACTTTGGCCTAACACGCAGCGAAAGCTCTTAAACGGGAAAAAGGCCCGATTTTGACACATTTTCCATATGTGCTCCACTCCTCTAAGTCCTAGCGTGATGGTATATAGCCTATAGCCTTCCTCGATAAACGAGCTATCTAACACTGAAAGAATATTTCAAATCGGACCAGTAGTTGTTAAGGTTAGCGCGCTCAAGCAAACAAACTCTTCGGCTTTATAATATTAATATATATGTCAATCAACGCCATGTCTGATCGAGCTAGTATTATAAAACTTACCCCATCAGGGCTCTGTTTCTTGACTTCGCAAAACTCGTTGAGGACATCCTGGAGTTTCCTGGCCGAATCTGCAAAATAAATGACGTCAATTACGTCATTATTGCCGAAGTATGAACTAGATTTTTAATTTCTTTTACGTAAATATACACCAAATATATGGATTTCTATTGAAAACCAACGCAGTACAGTATTGCTTGTACTGCTGCTAGGGCATGAAATATTCATCCGATTTTAATAATACCACTGTCCGTACTATTCGTGTAATACGAATTTTTCGAATACCCTCTTTATTATCGATTATATAAAACGATTAACATATTTTTGGGTCTTGTTTAATAATAACAATTATACCGAATTATTATAACACAATCAGCTAGGAACATATCGACAAATGAGAAGTATAATTGAATAACATGTAAATAATGTTAAATACACATTAGCCAGCTAGCACTTTAATTGTCGATATCTAGCTTGGGGTGTAAGAGGTGTCGAATAACATCATAAGACTTGAGACACCCAAGCCAACCTCACCTCCACGTGGTGCACCCTGCTGAATAACGAACGAGGCAATGGTGAAAGCGGGGTGGTAGGGTTTTACAGTCTGACTGGGTCACAACCACCGTGTATATGGCGAAAAAGCCCGTCATAGTGATTCGCTTCTGCGGGTCGCGTTTCGGGATCAGCCTGTGCATATCCAGCTTTTCGCAGGCCGGCATGACAGCGGCGACCAGCGATGGATAGAGTGTCACTCGGTGGTCGCCATTGTTCTTTGATTGTACTGTGCTTACTATCAGGCATAGTGCAGTCATTTTGGCGTGCTGCAATTTAAAAAATGTGCTATGAGAGTGTGGTATAGGTCTATTCCTTATAAATTGCTTATAAAATGCACTCTACAGAGGTATAGGTCGAATCTAAATCAACACGAGCGAAGCTACATCAAAATCAAGTTTATAATAAAAGGATATCGGCGAAAAGAAAAACGACTTCGATGTTGCGGTATTGTTCTACTATTGTAATTTCAGCACAATACCAACATGTTGATAATTATTGACATCGGCAATCTATTGCCGGTATTACTGTCATAAGGGCAAGGAAGCCTTTTAATTACTTACTCAATCGACCATCATGAAATTTTGCATACATGTTGTCAGGGATACAAAAGAGGACATAAAGCACCTTTCTTTAAAAAAACACTATTCCAAAAGTATACGTCAAATCTAAATTAACACGAGTGAAGCCGCAAGCAAAAATTATTTTAAAACAAAACCAAATAAAAAAAATAGTGCATAGTAAATCAAAACTTCAATGTTACAGCATTGTTCTGTCGTTGTAAGTTCAGTACAATACCAACATGTTGGCAACTATTGAGATATCAGCAATATATTGTCGGCATTATTGTCATAAGGGCAACCAAACCTCCTAACTACTCAATCGATCATTATGAAACTTTACATAAAAGTTGTCAGGGATAGAGAAAAGGACATCCATTACCTTTCATTAAAAAAACACTATTCCAGAGGTATGGGTCAAATCTAAATTAACACGTATGAAGCCGCAGGCAATAGCTAGTTTATAATAAAATAATATCGGTGAAAAGAAAGTCAACACTTCAATGTTGCAACATTGTTCGACCGTTGTAAGTTCAGTACAATACCAATATGTTGGCAACTATTGAGATCTGAAACCTATTGACGGTATTAGTATCATAAGGGCAAGCAAGCCTCTTAAATACTCAATCGATAATCATGAAACTTTGCATAAACGTTATCAGGGGTAGAGAAACACGAGTGAAGCCACAGGAAAGCTAGTTTATAATAAAATAATATCGGTGAAAAGAAAGCCAACAGTTCAATGTTGCAGCATTGTTCTACTGTTGTAATACAATACAATAGCAATATGTAGGCAACCATTAAAGTAGCAGCAATACATTGCCGGCATTTACTGTCATAAAGACAAGCAAGCCTCTTAATTACTCAATCAATCATTATTTAACTCTGCATACATTTCGTCAAGGGTACAGAGAATGATATATCTAAATATCATCCAGAAAGAAGTACTGTTTCTGTGGGATAGGTCAAATCTGCATTAGATTGATCGAAGCCGCTAGCAAAAGCTAGTTATAACAATTAATGCGGGAGAAGATGAAGGTAAAGCCCTGTGTAGCAATACTACTTGATTGCAATTCGCTAATACCTATGAACTAATACATTAAACCGTTAGACGTGGGAGGCGTTCATCCATTTCATTAAAGTAATTGTTTAATTTAATCATGTGGACATGAAATAATGTATTGGATAAGTTTGTACTGAAACATAGTCCTGGTTAGGGTATTAATAATATTTCACCATTAGAGAAAAGAAAGAGAAACTTATTACTGCCTCGTCTTTACTTTTCATAGTACAAATGCACAAAAACTAAGAGTAGCAATTCGGATGAAACACCTATTAATATAACCCATGTTTATGTAACTGATACCTTCCTCATATAAGTTGGATGTAAAACGAGATACTCAAGGCAGCTGTTCCATAAAATTTAGCATAGGTTTCAGGCCATGTTAAGGAAGACCCACGTGAGTAGGTTCAGTGTACGGAGGAGTCTACTTTCTTGTATTGAAGTATGTCACTTGAAACTTTGGGTTTTGTTGTTTGAAGGGAGAACTTCTTTAGGCTGTTCGATCGGTATTTTCGGCAGTAGATAAACTTATAATTTCGCGTGATGACATGATAGTAAGCGTGACCGTGCTTATTGCGTTTGTGTGGCTACTCTGTGCTAGTGATGTGTAGTATAGGGACGTGTGTACAGGTAATATTGATATTCTTTATTGAGATTCTGCAGTCCATCATGTTTGATTAATTAAGAAACTATATAAAAATGTATATAATCATTGCTCAGAGTGGATGGATGGACAATGGATGTGAAAACAGGACCAAGTTAATAACTTTAATATAGATTGTTAGCACCCACCTTCGGTGCCGCTGCATCACATTCAAGAGACGAGACTACAACACGACCGGAACATAGATATTAGCGCCACCATATTAGAGAAACACATTAACACTAGCGCCACCATATTAAAGATACATAAATATTCATTGACTTCATAGTTCGGTCATGAAAGGCTAGATGTCGCTGATCTACATGTCGACACAGATTAGTCAACACATTTGAGATATATAAATAAGGATAATTATATAAAATTGTTCTATAGCTTAAATAACATTAATTTGTTCATACTTTATTATTTATGTGTTACTTAAACTATTTTGCGGAATTATGTATAAATAGTAATCGCTTTGACTTATATAGATGGGCCTTTAAAAGGCAAGATGTCTGTGATATCTACGCACTTCTTATATACCAATTATTGTAAGGCGAAGCTCTGGCCAAATAAACAGTGACAGTATCTACGATGTGTTTATTGCCATTCCTGACTGCATCGACACTATACGTGATTAGTGTAACAAGATATTATGAAATTTAAATAATTTACACTATAATTAATTAAGGAATGCAAAAGAAAACAGGCCGTCCTGAATCGACTTTTTCATCATTTGTTGAGATATCCGTCAAAACAGCTTGTATACAGTGATTGTTTTTAACAAATTACGGTTTGCAAAAACAGCTTTTCAATGGAAGGACTGATAGCGTAGCAATTGTTAATGTCTACGTCCGGTACCGCTATGACACACCCGAGAGGCGAGACTACAACGCCACCCGGGGAACCACTATTGACCTGCGATACCTCGCTATTGACTTTATCGGGGTGTTACTAATGACCTCGAACGCTATTGGTGGAAGTTATCGGCTGTTCATTATTCACCCCGTTGTGAGACTACATTTGTGGGAGTTCGTCAGATAAAGGGCAAGATGTCGCTGATCTGGACGCACTCCTATGTGGAAGTTATTGTAAGGCGGAGCTCTGGCCAAATGAATAGTGACAGTATCTACTAAGTGTTTATTGGCAATCCTGACTGCATCAACCCTATACGTGATTAGTTTAACACAATAGAATTCCTTTTTCCAAAATAGAATCATAACAACAAAGAAAACCTTGCATTAAAGATATGCCACGGTTTGCTTACTTCTATTAGAATGCTTTTAAGATGTATTGAGATATTGCATTTGCCTACGATGAGTCACGATTAAAAGTATTCAATTTAAAATCTGGAAAACAAAACTAGACGAAGAGATCTTTTTATTTTTTAAACAGAACACTATTGTACCTAAAGAAAGGACTCAAGTGCAAATGCTAAGTAACAAGAATAAGCGCTTGGCTTTCCAACGAGGGCGTTAATTAGAATAGCTCGATAAAATGTATTAATATTTTGCGGGGTGTAAGGGATGTCGAATAACATCATAAGACTTGAGACACCCAAGCCAACCTCACCTGCACGTGGTGCACCCTGCTGAATAACGAACGAGGCAATGGCGAACGCGGCGTGGTAGGGTTTTACAGCCAGACTGGGTCACAACCGACATGTATATGGCGAAAAAGCCCGTCATAGTGATTCGCTTGTGCGGGTCGCGTTTCGGGATCAGCCTGAGCATATCCAGCTTTTTGCAGGCCGGCATGACAGCGGCGACCGGAGATGGATAGTGTATCACTCGGTGATCGCCATTGTTTTTGGATTATACTGTGCTTACCATCAGGCATAGTGCAGGCATTTTGCCGTGCTACTATAAAAGAAAATGGTACCATTATGACTTTCTCTGATTGAATGCAAAAGCATTCGAAGTAAGTAGTAAAGTATGATATCACAATTTTATAACAGCAGAATTTAAGGGAATTTGATCTGAACGTCATGGCCAAAGGGCTAGAAGTACTACCAGCACTGAATAAAACTTACATGACGCTAACTCCTGCAGCTGTTGGAACTCGGCCGGGGAGAGCTTGTCCCATTGGAAGCCGGTGGGGACCGTATTTGGCATCTCTACCTGGAAACCGAGCAAATAAAGTATTGTTAATTTTTTTTTAATTCTTCATTTGGAAGTAATGTTACAGTAACTTTTGCCGCAAAGCAATTATATTCCTGTTCCAAAATTAGGTGACAATATGCACTAGCGTTTTCCAGTTCATTTGATACAGTTTCTCAAAAATACCATTCTATTTTAGGTTGTTTTAAGAAATGCAGTCCTGATGACATCGGATTCTATATGTGATTTTCATATTGATTAGATGCAAGGCTGTATTGATTCATCACTGGCATACTAACTAGATTAGTGATCATCAAGTGGTTGAATTTCAACCATAATAATGCCTTTTAAGATTCAAAAGTATATACAAATATTGAAGACTAGATACTGCCCGCGACTTCGTCTGCGTGAAATAGTTACTTTGGGTTAACGCTTACACGTAGCGGAAGCACTCAAAAAGAAAACAAAAATATTTTGAAACATTCTTAATTGGTGATTTATTTTATAATAGCACGGGAAAATGCTAATCACCAGCGAGAGAGAACCTATCTATCGCCGGTAGCCGCTGTCATGCCGGCTTGCGAAAAGCTAAATATGCACAGGCTGATCCCGAAACGCGACCCGCAGAAGTGAATCACTATGACGGGCTTTTTCGCCATATGTATGGTGGTTGCGACCCAGTCGGGCTGTAAAACCCTACCACCTCACTTTCGCCATTGCCTCGTTCGATATGCAGCAGGGTGCACCACGTGCAGGTGAGGTTGGCTTGGGTGTCTCAAGTCTTATGATGTTATTCGACACCCCTATTACACTAAGGTTCGTCTTTAGCTACCAAACAAAAAAGGAATAAAGAGAATCGATTGAGAAACAGAAGGAAGATCTCTTTAACATATTTATATGTGAATATTAAAAGTGCCGCCACAGACTAAACTGCAGCAGTTATGCCCTATACAACACATCTCTCCCCCTCTTATTTATGTATTTTTTGTTATTAGACTCGATCTGGAATAAATATAAATATGAACAAGATTATTGTTTGAAATATAAAAAAATATATGATCAGGTCTTTATATGAAAATACGGATATAATCAAGGCATTCGATATTTGATAAGAGAACAAGTAAACCGGTCCATCATTATGTCGAGACGTGAAAGCTTTGTCTGCTAAATTAAGGTATGAATTATTTATAGCATTTAATATCGCATTTTCATTAGAGGCTTTATTATAAATGAACAAGCAAATCTATACTAATATTATAAAGTTGGAGAGTTTGTTAAGTTTGTTTGTATGCCGTGTGGTTTAACGCGCTAATGTCCGAAACTACTGGTGCGATTTGAAATATTCAATATTAGATTCATTTATTGGAGAGCTCATTTATCGAGGAAGGCTATAGGCATCATCACGCTAAGACGAATAGGAGCGGAGCACCAATGAAGAATGTTTCAGAATCAGGTTTTTTTTATGTGAAACATCTACTCGTATGAGCGCGGGTAAACCTGATTTCCGCTTGGCGCGACGTGGCGACACAAAATACGAACTTTGCACTATTCACGAAATACTAAAGAACATTTGCAACCCTATCTGTATAAACATAAGATTCAAATTGTTTTGTCGGCCACTCGTTATATTAGTGTTACGCGGCACGCCTAGCGCCCTTTGATAAATGCCGCCAAACACACCGCGCCTGTGCCTAGTTGAATTTTTCTATTTCGTATTTAATAAAACGATGTCATAAGAGGCAAACGTGATCACTACCGTCCATAGAACACTTGCAACACCAGAGGAATCGCAAGTACGTTGCCAGCCTGTATTTGGGGAAGAGGGAATAGGGAAGGTGGATTAGGGGAGGGGAAAAGGAGGAGGGAAGGGGAAGGGGAACGAAACGCGACAATGCAAGCACTATTACTTTACGTTGGTTTTCTGTGAGAGGGTTGTACTACCCCGGACGAACCGACCCATTCATGCTGAAAATAGGAATAGTTTCAGCTAGGCTCTACCACCTACCAAAATGAATGTTTATTGTTAATGTCTACGTCCGGTACCGTGACACACCCGAGAGGCGACACTACAACGCCACCCGGGGAACCACTATTGACCTGCGATACCGCGCTATTGACTCTATCGGGGTGTTACTACTGACCTCGAACGCTATTGGTGGAAGTTATCGGCTGTTCATTATTCATTCCGGTGTGAGACTACATTGGTGGCATATAAAGGGCAAGATGTCGCTGATCTGGACGCACTCCTATGTGGAAGTTATTGTAAGGCGAAGCTCTGGCCAAATGAATAGTGACAGTATCAACGAAGTGTTTATTGGCAATCCTGACTGCATCGAACCTATACGTGATTAGTGTAACATTATGTAATAAAATAAATAAATAATCATTATTTTATGGAACAAATTTGTAATGCTTTACCTTTTCATTATGCCATAGCTGATTCCTGTTGTAATCTGTTTTTTTATGCAATATGACTTATACAAAACAATTTCGATGTTTGACATCTGCCAGGTGTCCCGTGACGGCTCATTTTTTTTTCTTTTGAGAGTTTCGACAGCTTGATAGCCTTAGCCCAAAATAACTATTCTACACGGACGAAGTAGCGAGCAGAAACTTGTAAATTTTTTTTTTTTATCCATACTAATGTTATTTACGAAAAATATTTTGCTTCTTTTCCATATTTGTCGTTTGATCATGTGACAGAAAGAGATAGACAACGTTTCTGCTATTTATTTGTGTTGTGCAGCTAAAACAAAGGACAATAGTTATTTTATAAATAATCGCAATAGCATTCAATTTAATTAATAAAGCTAGATTACATTATCGATACATGGTATAAAACAAAGTCCCCTACCCCGTCTGTCTGTCTGTTCGCAAAAAACTAAACGGATTTTCATCCGGTTTTCACCAGTGGATAAAGTGATTCATGGAAGGTTTTGGTATATAATTTTTCATGGTTGATTTATTACTAGGCCGGGACAACGTCCGCCGGGCCCGTTAGTTATATGTATATAGATGTATGTTTTCACCTGTAATTAATAATTATATTTACTTATGTGTTGTGAAGAAATGTGTTTTGTTTCTTTCTTTTCATATTGGCCCAAACCACCAGTAAATTAGTGATCACATCACAAACCGGTCCATCATCATTGTCAAGCCATAAAAGCATTGTCAGCCGAACCGTCGCATCAATCATGTTAATATGCTGACGTAGTGTTGTTTCATAGACCCATTATGAGAGATGACGTAACATTTTCACGTCCTTGACATTTTAAAACCGGATAAAGACCCGAGTTTTGTAAATTATAACCGGTTTATTATTTATTTCGCATAAGCAACGAGTAGCAGAAATGGTTCAATACTGGTTGGTTTCAAAGGGACAATTACCGATTATATATCGAACATTTAATAATTACTAGCTGACCTGGCCACGCATTGCTGTTGTTCGGTTATTGAAAAAGAAATTCAAAATTAAAACGTGGCGCCATCTATGAGGTATTTTTTAATTATTTTTTTTTAGTAGCACGGCAAAATGACTGCACTGGTCCTGATGGTAAGCACAGTACAATCCAAAAACAATGGCGACCACCGAGTGACACAGTACCATCGCCGGTCGCCGCTGTCATGGTGGCCTGCGAAAAGCTGGATATGCACAGGCTGATCCCAAAATGCGACCCGCAGAATCGAATCACTATGACAAGCTTTTTTGCCATGGTAGTTGCGACCCAGTCAGGCTGTAGAACCCTACCACCCCGCTTTCGCCATTGCCTCATTCGTTATTTAACAGGGTGCACCACCTGCAGGTGAGGTTGGCTTGGATGTCTCAAGTCTTAGATGTGGGCATGCTGTATAAATCTGAGTACTAGGTTACAAAAGATATGGGTGAGAGATTATATGAAGGTAGTGAAAAACGACTGTGAGAGTTTGTACGAAGATCCGCCATTTTGTAACTGAGATATATGAAAATTAGTATTTAGCAATTCAGTTAGTTACAAAGTAAAAGAATGCGTTTCATAGTTTTTTGAAGTTAAATAAATATGTAATGAAGTCCTTTTAACGCAGGCGAAATTATATAGCTAATCTATACTTAATATTATAAAGAGATAAAGTTTGTGATGTTGTAAGAGGTAAGCTCAGGTACTACTTTCAGTGATATATATCTCATTTATCGAGGAAGGTTATAGGCTATATATCATTGCGCTAAAACGAATAGGAGCCGAGCACCAATGAATAGTATATCAAAATCGGGGTTTTTATTCCTCTCGAGTGCTTCCGCTGCGTGTTAGTGTTAGCTCAAAGTAAATATTCCACGAGAACGAATCCGCGGGCAGAGGCTAGTAATATATATGGCGTTTCACATTTGGTTCATATAAAAAAGCCAAAAAATTTGCTATTAAATATTATTACACTAATCACGTATAGT
>MU161337.1:0-29775 GCA_015888305.1 Antheraea pernyi | reverse complement strand
AGGCCAGCCGAGGACGCCCGCAGCTGCCCTGCCATCTTCTTGGCGTCTTCTTCGGCGCGGCAGCGCAGGACGACCTTCTGGTTCTTGGCCTTCCTCACAGCGTCGACTCGTGCTCCGGTTTCCTGGGTATTTACTCAATTGATTTTATTTTGAGAATTGTATTGCTCGAAAAAGTTAACCTCTTCTAGGACATACTGTAGGGTGGCTTCTAATGTTGCTTGGGTCCTTACACTTACTATACTTTTGAAATTTTCTGGAAGGTTGTATAGAAAAACGTTGAAAGCCATGTTATTATAGATTATCGTTTTGGCCTTTTTAATTTATCGCGCAACTCATTTACTTTTGATATTAGCACTGCTCTAATATATTGGGTTATATTGCAAAATTTTGTGTATACTCGCATACATTCCTCGGTTCGAGGGTCACAAAAATGTTACATTAATATTTCTCTGAACTCCTGCTAAGATTTTATATCTTCTTTTTTACTTATTTGTGCTGACGCTTTGTCAGTCAGCCTACTTGTGTTTGTGTGCATGATATGTAAATTTTATTCAACTCTCCCTTTATAACTCTCGATAATGTATTCACATTTTTATATAAATAGATCTGAATATCTTTTATCACCGTTGTGTAATGTTGGGACTTTGGGTTGAGTGAGTGAAGTCAACCGTTTCTTACGAAAGCTATTTAATAACTATTTACACTTCCAGTACATAGGTTAATGTCGTATCATGAGATGTCAATATATATCTAATGTATATACATACACTTCAGTTGAATAGTGGTATTAATTTGAACATTTCATTGGGTATGATGACCTTGATTGTTGTCATTGTTATACAAATCCTAATATCATTAATAATAATTGAAATTCACCCTTTCGAAATTTTTACTCAACTTGCAAGCGCAATATGGTTGATCACGCTTACTAGCATGTCATCACGCGCAATTGTAAGTTTATCTCCTGCCAAAAAATACCGTTCAACGTGCCTAAAGAGGTATTCACCTAAAAAATAAATTACAAAAGTGTTATAAAAGATTTAACTTAAAATTAGTGTTCTGTTCAGAAGTAGATGTCCAGAACGAATTTTTCCTTATTATGCTTAACTAAACATGTTAACTTATGTTTCCCACGAGTTATACGAACGCTAGCGAGAGTTACTCTGCTTACACAGCATATTCGTGAGAACGTGTCGTAATCACTTGTTCTGGCGACCGCATTACTATAACATACTGTTAAATGTGGGATCTGCAGCTTTAACTAATTACAAATTACTGTGAACAACATAAAGTACAACAAAACATCATTCTAAGTTGCTAAATCAAATTAATATTTCAAAGTCCCTAATAACATATAATCTATGCGATATTATTATTACTCGCTGTCACTGGAGTCACAGCTTGCACATTGTTTTGTAATTGTTCTATCTCTAATTTCTATTTTCTAGATTTACTTTCTCACTCTTGGCCTGGAAATACTCAGTCAAAGCCAGGTCCTTGTCTCTACGAGATCTCTGTACTTCTTCAGACAGCTTTCGTCGTTTGTTTGCTTGAAAATAGTCAAAATGATTTAACATCAACTAGAATATTGCAAACAGATTGAAACTCGAAATGAAATTAGCACGCTCGCGTTATATTAAACTATCACAAGGAATTTTTGAACACAATAAGTATAGGGTAAAACCGGAATAGTTGCTCCACTTTTTGAAATAACCACTTTAATTTAAAAATATTAATTTTGTATAAATAAATTTTATTAATGTAGCTAGTTCAACCCTTTGTGTTCAATTATTATTATGATTATTTTACCTATCCAATACAGACTTTGCAGAAATTAGCTTTTCGTGGAATACTTTTTTAGTGGATAGTTGCCCCACCATGAAAATACTGAGAAGGATGGATGCCCTTTATACCCAGTAACTGAAAAATCCAAACTTAACGTTCGGTAGTTCTACTCCTAAAACAGCAAGGATCTCCAAGAAACATGAACCATAATAATGAAAAACATCTGAAGATAATTCTAATATCACACAAATGACCATAATTAATTTAAAAGTGTTTGTTTAACTAAATTATAAATTCTTATAATTGTTGTTATAAAATATTAACATTAAGTGTCAACATGCATATTGAACAGTCATACTTTTTTATATTAAAACTAGTGGGCCCGGCGGATATAGTCCCGCGCTGACAATAAAAAAACTTGACAAATTATATACCTAAACCTTCCTTATGAATCACTTTATCTACAGGTTAAATCAGCATGAAATCGGTTTAGTAGTTTTTAGGTTAATGCCGAACAGACAGACAGACAGACAGACAGACATGGTAGGGGACTCGGTTTTATAATATGTAATAATAACACAATAAAGATATCTTCATCTTCCTTTTTGTGTTTAATATTTTCTTTTGAATTCAAAATATTTGCTGATTGTTTCACTCTCTTAGACATGGTCATAGGAATTTTTGGAATAGGTGATGTTTCTATCAGAATTTTTGAAGGTATCTCTAGTTCTATATCACTTCCTAAAATTTCTGCAATTGTAGAATCACCGATGTGAATAATACTAATGTCCTCTAAAATCTCGGAATCAATCAAGAGACCAGGAGATTCTCTATTAATTGAAGTACGAATCAAATTTGGTGGTGTCTTATTTTATTTATGTTCAGAAATGTTTTCTTTTTATTGTTCAGCTCTAGTCGACAAACTACAGAAGCAGAAATCTGAGATAGAGATGTTTCTTTTCTTTGTACAACCATAATAGACTCACGAGATTCTATATTTTCTGAGACATTGACAAACTCTGGTTGGTAATCTAACGAGGAAAACATCTGAGGCTGGGTTGTTGACGTTCGTCTTACAAATAGATCAGGCGCATAAGAACTGCCAGGATTGTCATTACCCAGTGCAGTATCTGATATCAGAAAAGTAGTATCTGGTAAAGCATTTTGGTCAACTGGGTAAATTACACTACCTCTAAAGCCACCAAAAGCATTTGCAGGGGTGGCAGCACGAATCCAAGCATTATGTATCAGCCTTCCAGCATTGTAACGGCTGATCTTTTTATTTATTTATACATTATGCCTTAAATACGCAATGGCGGACTTAATGCCGAAGGCATTCTCTACCAGTCAACCATTAGGTGATGCTATTTATTTGGATTCAAGCTCATAAATTGATTAGTTTCATGTTTGAAATAGGTTTTAAATGGCCCAAATACTGATCTGTCTAAAGGCTGTAATGATGAAGTTGTGTGAATAGGTAAACACAATAAAATAATGTCATTATCAGCAGCAGCTTGCAACATGTCCGGTGCAGGTGAGTGTGAGGAGTGAACGTCTAAAATCGGCAGAACCTTACCATTGGGCTTCAGAGGTATAAAATGTTCTGCTAACCATTTGTAGAAAAGCTCGGCGTTTTTGCTGACTTTTTGTTCATGAAAACTTTTGATCCTGTTGGAATTTCACCCTCAAATTCAGGTTTTTTATTTACACCTTTTATTATAAGAACCGGTGGAAGGAAATTACCCATTGCATTGCAACAGCCAACGATCGTCATGGTCTCACCTTTCTCAGCAGATGTGACTGAATTGACGACTTTTGCACCTTTTTTGCAACGACTTTTCCGGGCTTATTATTCAATTGAATTCCTGATTCATCCATATTATAGATCATTTCTGGCTTGTCCTGGAGACTTGGAGATCATTTTCGGTAAGAACTTTGATTTTCAGCAAATTGATGAGCTAACATGCGTATGGCTCGAGAATGTGCTTTACTAGTCTCTTCTCATTGTCAAAATCCAAAATAGGATGTTTTCCTAAAAAAAATACTTACGCTAATAAATCTATTAGGAACTAAAGACTACCCTATTTAACTATTAGTTAAATAAAAGCTTGAATGCCCTGTATTGTATATGATCTTTAGAACATACCCAGTTTCAACTTTGTTGTATTTCTAGCAGCATATCGTCTTCGCAATGTCGAGTACATTGGAATCCCAAATTGTCGGGATATTTCGTTTATCCCCATACATTTTTTGTCCATTTCATCGAAACCCGACTGTATATTATCTGTAGGCCAAGAACATACTCCAGCTCGTACCCCTTCCTTTCTATATATATATATAATATTTTATAGGCAGCCCTGTTGGACTAGACTTCATCTTTCCTATAAATTATGAAGTTAGGAATCTTCAAAGTTTCTGGTTCTTTCAGAAAGGATTCCGAGATGAGCATAATATCAACTCGGTGCTCATAAAAGAAGTGAATCAACAGTTTTATCTTCCCCGTAAGGGATTTCAGATTCCAGTGAGCTACTCTCAGAGGTGTATTATCCATTGAGGGATAGGATATCGGCTAGACCTCTGAGAGCAGCAGCCGGTCCCCCTGCACCGTCCTGCATGGTGAGGAGACCTTACATTTTCCCTATCATTTAGGCCATTTGGGCCCAAGTATCCAGCTGTTGAGTTGTCTGTGATGTCGCTTGTGCATTCTTTGCTTTGGCGGATTTCTCCTTTTTGTTCTGGTTTTTGCGCTTTTCGGTGGCGCCGCCCTTTCTGCGTTGTGTCGGTATGCTAGCCGGCGCCATAAGTGACGCCGGTGCCGCTTCCATCACATCATTGCGTTCGGGCAATGCTTGCGCCTTCCGGCCCGTCCTGGCCACAGTGCTCGCCCGTTTGTTACATGCTTCCCTCTTTCGGACCGGGCACTGCGAATGGTTGGACGGATGCGGCCCCCCACAGTTCGTGCACGTTGCAGGCTGCTCTCTGGGGCGATCGCAATCTGTCGCGAAGTGTGGGCTTGTTTCCTGTGGCAATTTTGGGAGCTGTGCCTGGATTGCTGGCACTTGTGACATTGAGCGGGGCCAGTCTTCCCCGGCCAGGCTTCTACTTTGATCCCTTTCATTTTTAACAGCCGGTCCATGTTATAAATTGCGGGGATTAATTCGGGAGTTCTTTTTAAAGCGACGTAGAAAACGTTTCCCGGGCGGCCGCCACGCGCCCTGATGTTTCATGCCACTTCGGACTCGAATCCTTTCTTTTGAAGGTCCTCTACTATTTCTTGGGGGTGGGTCTGTGTCGGTAGGGAGCCCTCTGATAGCCATCCTTAAATTCATTTCGGACGGCAATGAATACGAGAACCACGCTACGTTCTCAGTTTTCTCTAGTTTTATAAGTAATCTTGTATAGTGTGGTACTCGAAATCGTCTTCCGGCAGAAAGCGCACGAGGGACGAGGTGACTACGGCTTCTACTTATACAATTAATTCTTAGTCACGAATTCGGGAAGTTAGGTTTTTAGAATATGAGACATCTATCCCGCTGCGGCATCTATCCCGGTTTTACCCTATTATATTTATATGAATTTTACAAATAAATTCAGAAACAGAAAGCTTGTGGTTTATCTATTCTTTGTCATATGCATATAAAATTTTTGTAAACAAATTACAATAGTTTTTAGGTGTGTTAAAGACATGGGGTCGTTGCGGCGTGCGTGTGTACCGCAATTTAGTCACTACTTCAGCTGCTTAGAGGGTCCACAGTTAAAAGTCGGGTGTGAATTTGAGCTTTTAATTTATTGTCCCCCGTATTGATAACCTTACGTGCGGGCCAGCGCGCAATAACTGGCACGCCGTTCATACGTCGCGATCACAAATAATTTGCTTACCATTCACTCTGCCTTCCATGCTTATATTGTGTCCCTACAAAGATAAATTTTTAGGTGTGAAATTTGTCACAACCACACTACCCCTTTCAAACCCACTACCACAGCCATTTCCGTCTACATTACCACCATCGACCTTTTCAGTCTCTGTATTTGACAGAAGCATACATCGAGTATTTTCAAGACGACTCAGGTTCTCTATCGCCCCAAAATTGTAACATGTAGCGCCCAAAGTAGAGGCAACACGGTCCAGTACTTTCTGGAAACACGCACACATGTATAAAGCGTTACATATAAGGAAGTTACATTCTAATAAATAACTAGTTGGCTGACGACTCTCGTGCGTTCACATCCCAGTAGAAAACCCCACATTGGTGATCCCGACGCCACCCGTAAGTTCAGCCGCATGTTCGCCTTGCAGTACACAAAAAATACATAGCACGGCACGTCCCTCTCCGCTCGTAGCTCGAACACAGCCAACTCCTACAGAAAATGTAAAGATGGAAGAACAACAAGCTATTATTTCCAGTCTATCGAACTAACTATCTAACCCCGCAGATTCACCGGGAGTAATGTAATTTTTCCCACCTCCAGTCTGAGAGTAGGAGAGTATCATATCGATAAGTATGACGTCTGTTGCACGAACAATTTATTGAATTGCATAAAATACGAATCTTTACGTCGTTTTACCTTATACAAGCGTTACGTTTCCTCGTGACTTTTTTAAGTTCTCCCATTTTAACCTTAATTGTTCAGAACGACGTTTTTCTCCTGTTAGTGCATTAAATTCTTGTGCTATAGATTTCCAAGCATCGTCCTTTAGTTCATTGTTGCTGGTATTTGTTGTTTTTGAAATTATAATAGGGTGTTTACGTATTAAGTCTAAAATATTTATCACCTCATCTTTTCCGAGGACCTCTTTTAACGTTTTAGATGGGAAACACTGAAATAGCTTGTCTTTGTTATTTCCAATGAATGTAAAGTGTATATTCAGTTTAATACATTGAACACTATACTCACGGTATTTAACTGAGTGTTACACTAATCACGTATAGGGTCGATGCAGTCAGGATTGCCAATAAACACTTCGTTGATACTGTCACTATTCATTTGGCCAGAGCTTCGCCTTACAATAACTTCCACATAGGAGTGCGTCCAGATCAGCGACATCTTGCCCTTTATATGCCGAACTCCCACCAATGTAGTCTCACACCGGGGTGAATAATGAACAGCCGATAACTTCCACCAATAGCGTTCGAGGTCATTAGTAACACCCCGATAAAGTCAATAGCGAGGTATCGCAGGTCAATAGTGGTTCCCCGGGTGGCTTGACGTAGACATTAACATGAGCCATATTATTATATTTTAAATATTTTCTCACCTGGGTACCTTTTTATATTACGTGTATTAAGGAATGTTTTTTGAGAAACTCTAATCATTTTCTGCGCCGAATGACTGTATCGTGGGCGGTATAACATTACCCACAGCATTTACACACATCGCTCTAGTAACGTTCTCAGTGTGCTCAGGAGCAACAAGATGTACTCTGGTGTTCTCTTTTTCATCCAAAACTACATTTTGTTTGTGGACCGTAATGCGACAACCCGTTTCATCCGTGTTATACAAGCGTTCTGGATGTGCAATAATGTCCTAACTCTCCATAGAGTTTCTTCACTTCCTCAAAATAGTGTTTTATCTAAGGGCTTATTAATTTTTTGGACTCTAGCTGGATTTATTAGCTGGGGTGTGTTCGTTTTGATATTGATGTGTTTCATTTGATAAACATTTTATGCCATTTGCGTTCAACCATTCATGTAGACATATTAAACGAGTGCTTAATTTTAAGTCTCTCACAAAATAAAAAGGCTTGTTTTCGGATAAATGTAGGGGTAAGTGGTACACCCAGTTATGCAAAACGTTTAATTCGCTGATAAGTCTTCTTCTAATTGTTTTGTGATAACAGTTGTCTTCCCAATAGTTTTAGTAGATTTAGTCTTCAACTTTTTATGGGTCTCGTATTTCAGGTAACAATATGCATATATATTTTATTTTGTCATATGCTGCTTAGAAGAACCTTCTACCATCGTAACAGTAAAATTGCCTGCTATAGTAACAAATCCTATCTGGTAACTTTGGAAGTGGAATATTTTTTGGCAGTCAAGTGATGTCACTTTTAAGCTATCAGTTTCTTCATGCGGTTTGTCAAAGAAGGCTTTCTTGCTCTTAATTTATGGACTCGTTTTTGCGTTTTTTAAATAGTTTTTTTGAAAGGTCATTTTCTGCCTTATGTTTTCTGATAATTCAAGACAAGTTGAGCAAACATCTGTTTGTGGCGACCCGAAACCAAGGTTAAAGAAATTATTGAACATAAATCTAAAATAGGAGAGTTTTAATACAGGTTTACCCCATTCCGATATTAATGATGAATAAATATTACGCGGTTACTATCTATTACTAAAAGCGACTGCTCTCTATGCCACCCGCGTCCGAATTGTCCACGCTCTCTCTTGTTCTTGCGATTGTGGTGCTATCGGGCAATGAGGCTAAGTACTTATCGGACCGCCCTCGTATGTATACTCCTTCATGCCTATATAACTGTTGATATCAGAATATTTGGAAGCAATGGTATGAGATTTATTAAGCATCATATATTTTTTGGAAAGTCAATACCTGACTATGTATTATATTATTAATTATCTATTTTTATGTTGTTTTAGTATGCATACAAATTGTAATTATTCACATAAAACATTTATAATATTGTGAGTTTTGTAACCCAATAAGATATCTCCAAATTTATTTCTTTTACTACTTGACTGGTCATTTGTGTTTGATCGCTTTATTTGCGCAAAGGAATGTATCGGCGTGGACATAAATAAAACAAATGGTTACAACAAAATTGTTGTAATGTAACAAGGGTAATGGTAAAAAAATGTAAGGGCCCCATTATCTCTTTTAGATTTGTACAATATTTGTAAAACAATTGCGCGTGATATCAAAAAACCTTTAAAATCTTCAAGAGAAGGTATTGTGTCTGAGTCGTTACTAAATTCTTTCTATTTTATGCGTGTAGCTTTTTTCAACTTAGTCACTGCTAAGTTGGTTACAGTTGTGTCCCACTGATCTGTAGGCTGGCCCAACGCCTTAAGTGCACAAAGATTTTTGGATACATGATCACCTAAGAAGCGCAGTGCTTTATCAGACTCGCGCTGCAGGGGCTCAATGGTGAATAAAGAGTTCATGTGATTGTAAATGAGCCTTGTGGGTCCAATAGCAAGTCGCTGACTTGTTCGATTGCGTTCTTGCTGAGTTTGGTCACTATCAGGTTCTGTTTGGCGCAGAGTTACTGAAAGTATATAATAATAATAAAACTCTTTATTGCACACACGTTGAAAATATACAAAATGAGTCATTAGTTTACAATATGTTAAATTACAGTTAGGCGGCCTTATCGCTTAGAGCGATCTCTTCCAGGCAAACCTAAGGAGACATTTTATTTTCATAACTATATATTTATAATAGTGTCTTCAAAATTAACAAATTATAGACGTGGTTTGTCTACCCAAAATTCCGATTTTCTTGACGTCGCTGTAACGGATGCTAACGCGTCCTCACCTACGGCGCCCTCTGGTTTCACAACCTTTGATGGGTGCGTTGGTACCGGTATCGTTTGTCCGTGTAACATTTTTTTAAAATATCGCAAGTCACTGCACAAACTCACTATCCGAATTCCCGAGAATCAACTGCATAAAAATTTACTGTACACCACTGTAATGTGTATAATTATGATGTAGGATGTACACAGTCCTTACTATATTGCTTGTGTTCTATATTATGGGCAATTGTATGAATCGAATAATATACGTCTTGCACGGTATATTTTTTTTACTAGGGGAAATCTTCCATGGGATACACCTCCCACTGCCGGGGAACAGTGAAAGGGTTATGCCGGACTCTTACCTGCTAAAACCGCTAGGCCGCTTGTGCGCGTATATAGACCCTGGGGTACGGGCTCACGATTAGCATGAATCGACGCCTTGGTCGTGCGCTTAGGTCACCCATAGATGTGCGGACGGGGACCTGCTTCCCATTAAAGTTGTGGCTGGCCGATACACGTTATATGGTTTATTCCACGCGTGCGCCTACGTACCGAACGTAACAATGACCGACTGACTGGTCGCTACCACAAGCTGGCATAGTGTAACAATATACTTATGTGCCTACAAATGTTTCGTTTTCTTCTATAGAATTGCCAGACTTTGCTTCCGTATTCATTTCCCTTCCTTCACTTCCCTCCCTTCTCGTGTCAAACGCATTTTTATGCACTGAAGGTACTGGGTTCTGTGGTGAGGAAATTCCTTGTTGACTCAAGTCTTCAAATTCAATAGAACAATCACCTGACTCGTTGTATTTGCTTGCTGTACGTTGGTACGGTATTAATGGATTTTTGTTATTTTTAATTACAAGAGGTGATACAATCTTTAACAATTTACGTAACTTTACCAATTCTTTTCACGATTATACCTTTGTTCCAGGATCCTTGGTTATTTATATTAAATTTTATATATAAATCATAGTCTCTTGTTTTAAAATATGTTGTCGCTTTTGCCTTAAACGTTTTAGACTGCAAACACTGTTTATTTTCGACGTTTCGAGCTAGAGCGACAGAGGCCGGAAAAAGTTGTTTAGGTTTCATTAAATCTAATCGTGGTCGCAGCTTATGACCAAAAACCATTTGGGCGGGTGAACAACCTGTTAAAAAATGACCCGAATTTCGATAATCAAATGGATATTTAAACAAATTATTATTTAATGCCTTATTGTTGTAGTTATTATTTAACATGCATGACTTAATTTCTTTCTTCCTCCTTTCTTCTTCCTTTCTTTACCAACTTCACATAGCTTTCTGCCCGCCCGTTACTTGCCGGATGGTAAAAAAATGGTAATAATATGTGGGTGGTTGCATCTATTTAAGTAACATTGCTTGTCAAATTGTTTCACTTGCCCTACGTTCGCATACATATCAATACAATTTTTTTTCCAATTTTTCCTTGTTGTCGAACCATTTCCGTATCCCTTGCTTTGTAACTTAGATAATCATTTATTGGAGGGAATAGTGGCTTGAACCGATAGGTAGTATGGTCAAATCACTTGTTCTTCACCTCCATTGAATTGCGGGCTTAATATAAGGAGAGATATGAACTGTATTTTTAGCGGTCTGCGAGGGCAAGAGTATTACTCATATATGCTCAATCGCGGGATCAAAGGTATACAATCGATTGAGCTGGGAAAAAGAAAACGTACACACTTCCATGGCAGGAGTGCGGCCATTCAATCACTGGTATGCTGCTGCGGTGGAGGCACTCTTGTTTCATAGCGCCTGATAAAAACGGTATAGCGTCCGTTCACAAAATATACATATTTTCACTCGCGGTGCAGACGATCACAATGGCGCGTTAACGAAGACTAGCGCGCGACTTGCCCGATGCATACTAGTGGTATATTGAAAAAAAAAATCCTTTTTAAAGGATTCTAGGCGTGGGAAGGAACAGTTGTTGCCCTCGCGGATTAAAACAAAACTAACTGCCTACAAAATAACTACCATTTATCATAACTCAAACCGTTACATTTACCAAATAGAATCTTATTGGCAGTGAAGCCAGTACTTTCGTGATAAGAATTGTTATACAAATTCTCAACTTTACTTAAAATAGAGACCCAACCTCTATGTTTATTGTGGCAATAAGTCCTAAATAATCTACCTAATTCTCTATTTACTCTTTCTGTCGTATTCGGCCTCGGATTTCTAACCGTTGTATAAATTGGTTCGATTCCCCATTTCTTTTAATGTCATTTTCCACCCATTATACCTAAACTGACTACCATTGTCTGTCATTACAATCTTTGGTTTAATAATTTTGGAGAAATGTTTAAAGGCTATAACAGCTCGTGATGGATTTTTTATTTAATTCATATAATTTTATAAACTTGGTAAATGAATCTTGGAATACTAGAATATAAAATAATCCAAACTTTCCTTTAGGTAGAGGACCATATAAATCATCCATAACGAAATCCCCTACCTGTTCTGCTACAATAGGTTTACACCCTCCTACGTATTTAACATTGTCATTTTTTGATGCTTGACATAAATGACAACTTTTTAAGAACAGTCTTTACTGTTTTATTCATTTTTAACCAATAAAATTTACCTTTTAAATATTTTAAAATTTTGTATGATCCCTGATGCCACATCTCCTCATGCGTTTGTAAAATTATACTTTCTCTTAATTCAATTGGTAAATAAATGACCTGATTTCCTAAATTCGTTAAAAATATAACACGTCTTCAAATAACATGCATCTTTGAGCTATCCTCTTAATTCTATTACTAATATTTACGACATTAATCTATATATTACAATTTCATGACACATTTACAATTTCCTGAACTTCACTATCAAGAATTTTTTTGAAGGATAATTTTGTGTAATTTCCATATAATGAATTTCAGGTTGGTGATCTTTTTCTTCTTTCTTTCTTGGATTAATAACGTATCAGATGGATACCTGGACAAAACGACAACTGCAACATTTTCTTTCCCTTTCACATGCTTGACCTGATAGTTAAATTGCTCAAGGTATAAAATCCAACGTATAATCCTATTTATTTATTTAAACTTTATTGTACACCAATTATATAAATTCATTTCAAAAACATTACATTGTTATTGATACAATGAGCTGCCTTATTGCTATTAGCAATTTCTTCCAGACAACCTTTGGATGGATTTGTTCAATGGAGTAGAGTCAGGGGTATTCTGGGTGTAAAAGAAAACAACAACTAGTTATATACCACCTCAGTTAGTGGCACGTAACTGTAACATGCTTATAAAATATAAATAATATATAGACTACATGAATATACCTAAATAAAAACAAGTTAATATTTATAGGGGTATATATTTATATGCACATATACACATAAGCTAATTTTAAATAGATAAATAATGTTTTTAGACCGAGTTTGTAAAAATGCCCATCGTCTGCGCGCCCACCTTATAGAAACCGGTAGAGCATTCCACAGTCGGACAGCCTCAATTGTGAAAGACTTTCGCTGAAACTAGTGGAATGAGCAGGGACTTCTAACGTTGTATCATCTGATGACCTTAAATTTCGAGTATGCCTATCGCACGGAAACTTAAAATGATTTTTTAAGTACAGAGCAGCGATTGGTTAAAGAGAGTACCCTATAGGAGATAATAGTGCGAGCGTTCCGGTATAGCCTCATATAACTTCCAAGATCTAACAAATCTGAGCTCTTTATGGTCTGTTCTAGTTATGATTTTAGCTCCCCGTAAGTACGTTTCAAAATTTCTGAGACAATATAATATAGCCCAAAATTCTTGTTCGGTAACTGTCCACCTAATCTCGGCGCCATGTAACGCTCTACTACAATACCCCAAATTGTTCATATTTCCCTTATCATCATATTGAAATTATACCCCCGCAAGACCTACTCCAGGACTATCTGTTTGTAAATAAAAAGGTTTTGACATATTACGATGATGTAACATAATAGATTTCAAAAAAATATTTTTTTAACTTTTCGAATGCAATTTTATATAAGGTGGTAGAGCCACGCTGTAGCTATTATTAGTTTCAGCATGAATTGGTCGGCTTGTCCGATGTAGTACCACCCTCTCACAGAACACCGACGTGAAGTAACAGTGCTTGCATTGTTGCGTTTCGTTTGGTCAATGAGAGCGCCGGAGGCCCACCTTTCCCTTCCCCTTTCTCCTTTCCCTGCCCCTCTCCCATACACAGGTTGGCAACGCACTATAATAATTACATAACCCTAAAAATGCTCTCAAATTTTTTATTTTTTTAGGAACTGGAAAAAATATTACACGCTCTATTTTATCGGGATCTGTTTTGATACCTGTTGTTGATATTATATGGCCTAACATTTTAACTTCACGACAAATGAATTTACATTTTTCAATATTAATAAGTTAGATTTGCTGATTTTAATTTGTTCAAAACTATATCGATATGCTCTAAATGATCTTCTAATGTTCCTACCGTTAAGATGGCTAGATCTAAATAATTTACACAAAAACTGTCGAACTTCTGTTCCTAATATCAAATCCATAGCTCTACTAGAGCTGCTAACAGATGTTTTAAGACCCTGGGGCAAAACATTATAAATATAAGATCTCGCATTAAACGTAAACCCAGTATACTTCCTATTATCTCTCGAGATTTGAAACTAGGCATTATTTTAATCAATAATACTTATAAAATTAACCCCGTGGAAAGAGTTTAATATGTCTATCTGCATAGGTGGAGCCTGAGATATCATATGTTTTTTAATTTCTCTAGCATTTAATAGAACCCTAGGTGAACCATCTGCTTTAACAGTAAATGTTAATGGGTTACTATATCCCATTTTGACTGTTTCCTCCAATGTTTGTTCCATTTTGTTCCTGTAAGCGTACGGTATGAGATATGTTCTCTTAATAAACGGAATGTGTTCGGACATTTTAATTTGATATTCTTTATAATTAGCCTTATGCTTAATAATTATATGCTTAATAAATGGAATAAAAATACTGGGTCTAAAGTTGTTAAGCCTAATTCCAGCTAAAGCTAACCAAATCTATTGAGACTCCTTCTAACTTTAACCAATCAAACCCTAATATTACGGCATGCAAAAGTTTTGGCATAATTAAGAATCGAATATCCATTAGAGTATTACCCATTTGAACAATACCATCTATTGTATGTTAGCACTTTTTTGTCTTACCGCCCCACGTATCTGTATTGGCTTGACAGGCAACATTTGTTTTGCTTTAATTACCAAACTCTCCCAAAAGGTTCCGGAAATACAAGTTATATCTCTACCCGTATCTATTAAACAAATTACGTTTTCATCGTAAATTCGTATTTCGATTTCCGATTTAAATATTTCTAATTTATCCTGAGTAATACAACCTTTTTCATCAAAAAGAGACGCGACAATGCCCTCGGCTTCTACAATCTGATCAGCATTACGTACAGAACTTAACTTTAATACGTTTACCATTTTAAACTCTACATTATTAATCGTTTGGGCAGACTCTTCTACCCCCTAATTCCATATGATTAGTTTGACCCTTGTTTACTATAGGTTTTAATATGCCCCGTTCTCGCAGACCTAATGTTTGTCCAGGCATCCATCCCATGGATTACATTATTCGAAACGCAACATTCATTTGTTAAACCACGTCATTAGTTGATGTATTGGGGTGTATATCGTCAACCGAATTTAGTTTAAATTAACGTCCAATTAGGAGTGTCCTTGTTTGAAATTGCACAATTTGATACAGTAACCGTTATAGCACTACATTCATTTAATTGCAGTTCCGCTGTTACACTATTAAGGGTTTTCGTTCTGTTCATAATGTTTTTATGACTCCGCTGGTTACGAGAAGTCCCTAGATTAAGTTGTTCGTTCGTTGAAGAATTTTGTATTTCTAACCGCTGACGTATAATATCGCTTATAAGTTGTTTTTCCTGTATCGGATAAATCAGCATTTTGGCTTGTCCACTTAATGAGATAAAATGGTTTAATATTGTAGACTTTCCCCAAACATTATGCACAATTTTACGTCGCAACTCATACTGTTCAGCCTCGTCGCAATAAGTATCGAAGAAATCCTTTTTAAAATCATCAAAATGTGATCACCTCTCTTTATAAATTCGAGCCCAATTTCGCGTCTCTCCTTTTTTTTTAAATTGTAACACGGCAAAATAACTGCACTGTGCTTGATGGTAAGCACAGTACAATCCACAAACAATGGCGACCATCGAGTGACACACTATCCATCGCCGGTCGCCGCTGTCATACCGGCCTGCAAAAAGCTGGATATGCACAGGCTGATCCCGAAACGCGACCCACAGAAGCGAATCACTATGATGGGCTTTTTCGCCATATAAATGGTGGTTGCGACCCAGTCAGGCTGTAGAACCCTACCACCCCGTTATCGCTATTGCCTCGTTCGTTATTCAGAATGGTGGACCACGTGCAGGTGAGGTTGGCTTGAGTGTCTCAATTCTTAGATGTTATTTGACACCCCTTACTTGTCTCCTTCTAGGTACTCAACAATTATATCGATATAATTTCCAGTTGTGGAAGGGATTTTCCGCAAATAGGAAGTCAAGTCTTCCATAAATAAAACCGGATGCTTATTTTTAGCCGAATATCTTGGTTTTTCACCTCCTGTCATTTGATACATCGGGTGCATAAACGAAGTCATACTAGATGAACCCTGTGTTAAATTAGTAATCCTTTGGGCGCTTCCATGTGCATTCGTTTCACTAGATTCCATATAGAAAGAAAATACATTTATTTGCAACACACATCAATTAATATTAAACACGTACATACTAAAAACAAACATATAATATAGACAATGTAGGATAAAAATAAAAAGCGTCGGTTTAGTGTATGTGTGTGGCAAATGGGCCTCGAGTCAGCATATGTGCTGAAGAAGTTAGCTGATTTTCGAGTGTTTTGTGTGCACTGAGTGATTATGTGCATATTGAGTGTCGTGTACAGTAACTATGTAGTGTTTAGTGTAGTGGAGTTATATAAGTTTGAAAAAGAACAAAAAAAAAATTGTTAAATGTTTAGTATAACATATAAGATAATAAGTATATATATAATAATAATAGGTAACAATGTATATATAACTACATACATGCATATACATTTATACAGAAAAATAAAAAGTTGTAAAAGAACAGGCTAAGTTGTTCGCATTGAAAGAACAAAAGCTTGAAAGAAAATAGGGATACGGAATATCGAATTGGTGGGGGAATATTGTTCCAGCATTTAGTGGCCTGGTATCTAAAACTACCACGAAAGGCAGTGGTTTTACGTTTAGGAACAGTTTACCACGACTCTCGATCCTCATATGGGATTCAGTAGACGACATCGAATTAAGTCTATTTTCAAGCTTCTCGAATTTATTATTAATAGTGTTGACTGCTTGTCTCATCATTTTAGAGACATGTACGCTAATTGACTAACTTTTCGTATCATTTGAACAGTTGAATCATTAGAAGATTCCATGGCCACACTTTCCATTGGTTGACTATTTCTTTTCAAGGCACATGATTTGATACGCAATGATTTTGACCGTACTGGTTTAGACATTTTGCAGCTATCTCTTCCTCCTTCCTTGTGTTATTTATAAATATTTCTCTCTCTTTTTTTTTGTTCGAATTTTATCTTATGTTTTAAAATTAATCTGTTCCTATTTGTAGCTTCCTAAAATATTGTTAACCCCTTTTTTTAATTACGTGGGGAAATCCCTTATGGATACGCCACCCTCTCGGGGGGGAGGATGGGTTATGTCCGACTCGCACGGACTAAAACCCCACGGTGTACCGTCCTACCGTATTGTTGGGGCGGTAAGGGATCGAACTAAGCTATTCCTCTTAGATAGACGCCCCAACGGTCCGCCCGGCGGAAGGTGGCCCTCGCCGAAGCCCATGAAATAGTAGCGCCTCGGTCTTCTCGAGGACCATTTTGAGATCCAAACGCCGAATGCGCCCGACCACGAGGGTTGTGGCCATCGTGGCCAGGCGCTCCACCTCCTGCCAACTTTCCCCCCCGGCTACGACTAGGGTGGCTATAATACTGTTAACCTCACCTAATATATCTTGAACTACTCAACCATGAATTGTAATTTCAATTTCACGTATTTATTCATAACTATAAACCCCTTTTAAGTGTCTCGAATTAATACATCCTACATTTTTATTGTAATTCATAATTCCTTTGAAGTTTAGTTTCTTAATAGGTATGTTATTATAATATATATGATACACCATAACGCATATTAATACTGTAGTAATATACATAAGTGTAACTATATATATACCATTACAAATCTTTAACTCGGGACGCAATTTAGTATTATAGTATATAATACTTATAGTATATAAATAAATTGGTGCTTATTTCTTCAAGACTTTCGACGATTTCTGCATTGTGCTCGTTGTATTGTAAATAGCTGTAAATACAATAGGAAAATAGTCCTCATATGTTGATTAATATTCTTTCTCTTTGGATTTTTTGGAGGATTTTGGTGACCACATCTTGTATGTTTGAAAAGTACCGTATGAGAGCATGATGGGTATGTCAAACATCTTTTGTTACTGAAAACTTCACTGCTAAGAAGAAATTAGTTATTTTTATCATTATTATACAAACATACCTTGCGTGAATCGCATTTTTTTTTTCATTTAATTTTCTTAAGACGTATTCTGTCACATACTCGAGTTGTGCTGTTATTTATGGGCATTTTTTTTTCATTTATGTTAACAACGATGTGGTCACTCTCAATATCGTCCAAATCAATTTCAGTGGTACCATTAGACATCGTTGCTTTAAAGTAAAGTTTATTTAATGATGTGAACCCTGTGCATTTGTCCACTTCACAGTTTGAACCTGGTGAGTGAACACTACTTAAATTATTAATGAGCAGGTAGGCAAATGCTGCTTCAAACACAGCACACGTGGGGGTATTATTTCTGTACCTATGAGTTCTGATAGATCCAAAAAACTTTTCTAAAGGTTCCTGGTTAAAATGTCTCGACCACTGATATGTCAACTGGTACTTTTTGGACAAAATATCAACAACATAGTCCATGGTTTCTATTGTTTCCAGCCAATTTTTAACACTGGGTACAATCGCCGACTTATTATTACAATTTACAAATTTCATAGAGATTAATATTTTTTTTGACTGAACCTATCGCTTTTTATGAGTCGATTGAGGGGTTACTGATCCATTTATTTTCTTAAAATTTTCATAGCTACCACTGAAGGGGTCAACAAAAATTAAAACATCTGCAGTCTCTTGGCATTCCTTCGGTATTACTTTGATTCTTTATGTTTTCTTTTTTGAAGTCTGTCTTTAATTTATAACAAAACGGTTTCCAGCAACTTAAAAGCTCACTTCAAGCTACAAAATGACTTTAATTTACTAAATATCTAAGTAAATATGATTTTAATATTTTTTTAAACTATGACAGTATTTTGCTGTGGTCCAATATGTATAGCATAATATATGATATTTGTTCATAGATAGTATACCAGCTAAGTATCCCATAGTAGCCGCTACAGTACGACTAAACACTTGCGTTGTGCATTTGACCTTCGTTTTTGACATCTTTTTTAAGTTGATATGATTTTCAGTAAGTTTCGGTAAACGAAGTCCTTGATAAGCAGGATTTTCATTGTATAATAACAGTATGTGTGCCCACTTGATCGTTATTTCTTTTCGTTTTATAGAAATTTTGAAATCCCTATCTAATAAATTGTTTCTTATTCCCTTTATCGTATAATGTGTGTCATACAGTTCGTTTAAGTTCTTCACCATTCCTTAAACAATCTTGACGATTTTCTTCACTTAAATAATTAATAGCACTCATGTTGGTTGAACCTTGGCCACAAATTGTGGCTATAACTTTAACTCCAATGCTATTTAATTTAGCGATTAGGATTTTAATTTGACGAACTAACTCCATTTTCTGCGTGCTCCCTGCACAAAATGTATAGACAAGCGGTTGTTTATAGTTTTTTTTGGATAACTCTTAGCATAAAAAACAATGCATGGTCTGCTATTTCCTCTTTTGTTATTTGTCCGTTGTTAACAAATCCAGAGATTTTATCCCTTCTCCGCATTTAATCAAAATAAGGACCTAAGTGCTATTTCATCAAAGAATAACACACATAATCTTTCAGTGTTGCTCATTTTTCTTACTTTCTTTTTTAATTCTTAGAATATTTTCTCATTTAGTCGTTGTTTGAGAGAAGCTGTTCTAATCATATGGCTGAGTGTTATTGGTGATGGTAGCACAAAAAAAACCTAAGCCATCAATATGCTCTTGGGCCTTGGTCATATAAAACTAAGGCCGTCACTTTCTCATATATATATATAGGTGGAAGAGCCACGCTGAAGCTATTACTGGTTTCAGCATGAATAGGTCGGCTAGCCCGGGGTAGTACCACCCTCTCACGCAAAACCGACGTGAAGTAACAGTGCTTGCATTGTTGCATTTCGTTCGGTCAGAGACAGCTCCGGAGGTACACCTCCTGTTTTTGCAAAAATCTAAAGGTTACCCGGGATGGCCTGATTTGTCCCTCAGTTCGGTATTTCCATACGCCCCATATAAGGTAGACCACTAACCTGGCTGCTGTAGATCGTTCTCGCTGTTGTTTTTAAATGCACGTTCACATACACGCACACACAATGTTTATAAATCGTTTATTATTGCAATTAAAGACCAAAAACCACACATAAACCAATAAAATCCCGCAACGCAAAGTTCACATTACAGGTTAAGGAGCCCAACTGTCCGTTGTAGGCGTCGCGATCGCGCAAGCCCGGTATCGCGATCTACCCACATATAAAGTGAAGAAAATGCCCGAACAACTCCTCTCCCCAATCCTTTTTTTTTATTAACGTTGGGAAATCCCTTATGGTAACCTAAAACCCCGATGATGCTTGACAACGAAAAATGTTCAGTATTGTTATAAAAGCACTGGCTATAGAGAGCACACGCATATATGACACTGTATCGCACTCTTAACACAACGTGGTATTTAACGCAGGGTTATGAAGTTCTGATGCGAATCGAATAAACACGCTGACCTCGGAATACTATCGGCCGACAGATACCGATACGGCAATCGGAGATTAGTGTTATGCACTCGATACACGCCATGCCGCTGCAGGAAATCCAGGTTCAGTGAGGCTACGATGCAATCTTTCATGCTTTGCCTTAGCCTTGCCTTGTATGTAGGAGTATAGAGATGTCACACAACGTATTGGCGACATTAGCGGTAACTGGCGTTCGGTTCATATACCTACAGGTGACTAACTTGAATAAAGTTTGTTAGTACATACATAAGAGAAAATCAGGGGTATAAGTACCCCTTATTTCTCCTATGTATGTACTATAACGAGTAACAATGTAGTTCTAAAAAAATAAAACAAAGATTTGACAAGAAAACTTTATTTTTTCATACGTTTTTTACAATATTGAAAACATAATGATTGAATTTTACATTCTTTGTTGTAGTCAACTCGGGTCCCAGTTAAAATTTTATTGGTATTTTTGCACCAACTATAAATAAATAAATTGGTGCTTATTTCTTCAAGACTTTCGACGATTTCTACTTTGTGCTCGTTGTATTGTAAATAGCTGTAAATACAATAGGAAAATAGTCCTCATATGTTGATTAATATTCTTTCTCTTTGGATTTTTTGAAGGATTTCGGTGACCACATCTTGTATGTTTGAAAAGCACCGTATGAGAGCATGAGGGATATGTATTATGTTCTATGCTAAGAAGAAATTAGTTATTTTTATTATACAAACATTCCTTACATGAGTTGCATTATTTCATTTAATTTCCTTAAAGCGTATCCCATCACATACTCGGGTCGTGCTCATGTTTTTTTTGCATTTATTTTTTTCATTTATGGTAACAAAGATGTAGTCTTTATCAATATCGTCACAATCAACTTCAGTGGTGCCTACCACTTTGTCAAGTCGTTGGATTTTTTTAAAACAGTTTATGGAATGATATGAACCCTGTGCATTTGTCCACTTCACAGTTTGAACCTGTTGAGTGAACACTACTTAAATTATTAATAAGCATGCATGCAAATACTGCTTCAAAGCCAGCACGCACGGGCGAATTATTTCTGTACCCATGACATCTGATAGATCCAAAAAAAATAATTATAAAGGATTCTGATTAAAATGTCTTATCCACATAGATGTGAATCGGTACGTTTTGGACATATTGTTCAATTATTTTTAACGTTAAAAACTCTAAACTGTCCGGAATTGTTAATTTCTTGTTATAGAAATTATCTTTGATTGCATTGTAAACAACAATTTGCTTTGGAATGTTGAGGACGTCTCAGACACGTCAATTATGCTTTTGGAAGGAAACAAATGACGTCTCCCAGACGTCTTCGTATCTGAAGGGATCAATGTGTGTGCTATGCAACGACTATGCTTTCCTCTTCCAAATGCTACTTCAATGGCTTTTACAATATTTGCACCATTTTCGGTAGTGACGGCCACAATGTTTACTTCTGGTATTTCCCATTTTTCGAAAATATCTTTTATGGTGGTTGATAGGTATTCGGCGGTATGACTCTCTGAAAAGGGCTAAGAAGCTATATTGAAAGAAACAATCTTAAAATTTTTGATACAATGAATAGTTTCTCCCAGATAGCCATGCATTTCCAAATCTTTCCATTCGTCAATCGTTAAACATATATTGGTAACAGATTGTAATATGTTGATTATAATAGCTTTTTTCTCTTCGTATTCTCCATCAATCATGCCGGTTATCGTTTTGCGACATGGGATTTTATATAATGGTGCAAGTAATTTAATTAATTTTCCAAACCCTTCTTCGATCACGCTGAAAGGAAGATTATCGCGGTATATCAATTCTGTTATAGCGTCTGTAATCTGTTTGTTATTTGAAACCCCTGATCCAAATTCTAATATTTTTGAGAATGATGCTTCTATGTCCATTTTTTGTCGTTTAGGACATGAAGACCCTACAGGATCTTCAATTTGAGATGCGAAAGTGGTCGGCATCATAATCACAGAGTCTTCAGAATACGTAGATGTCGATTGTTTTGCAGACAAAGCTGCAATTGATTCTTCCTGCGAATTGTTTCCCGACTTGTCTGCATGGTCCTACAACAAAATTAAAATTGGTTAAAGAAATCCTTTGACAAATGACCCCTAAACTAAGCCAATTAATATTAAAATAAATTTTGACTTAACCACTGTTTGGATCGTAAATTGATTTTTATCTGAATTCCTATTTATATACTCGAATATTAAAATGAAATTTTGACTTGTCATTATTCATATTGCCCAGCGTTTTAAATAGTGCTCGGTGGTCCTACAACAAAATTAAAATTGGTTAAACAAATACTTTAGCAAATGGCCACTAAACTAAAAAAATATTATATGTCATATATAGCCAATTAATATTAAAATAATTTTTGACTCAACTACTGTTTGGAACGTAAATTGATTTATTATCTAAATCGGTTCCGATTTGTAAACACCCAACCCTAAACTACATATGTCAAAATGAAACTTTGAGTTGTCATTATTCATATTGTCCGGGCATTTTAAATAGGGGCCTTATTTATCATTTGGTTGGTTCCTAGCAACGAAAATGTCAGGTCAGTATATATTATACGAGTATATTGCTACATTGACACAAAACCGGACTATAGAAACTAGAAGCGCAATCTATTAAAGCACTTTACGTGTACGATACGTTTCAACCCGTATCTTTTCAACCGCTGCTAAGGGTTTCGGGATGATACAAACGGTGCATCATGCGCGGTGAATGGGTTAATCGAAACAGTATTTTATTTTATTTATTTAGGGAAACTTACAGCTAACACTAATAAAATAACAAATAAATAATATATTAAGGCTAATTACAAATTTCCACTTATAAAAACTATAAATAATGAAAGAAAGGACAGCTACCAATATAGATGTACAAATAATAACATGATTACACGCACAAAGTTGATATTATGTTAAAAAATCTCTAGAGAAACATTTTCTAAGGCATGATACACTATCTGCGAATAAATCTAGGCTATTATCTAATGAATTAAAATATTTACATGCTCGGATCAGAAAGGCATTTTGGCGATATGTCGTCCTGACAAGTGGCACATGTAATAGCTTCGGTTTTCTTAATGTATTTGTAGGGACACATAACTGAACTCTAGATAATAATTCTGGACAGTCTATAATTCCATTGGCTATATTACTTAAATAAATTAAATCGGCTATTTTACGTCGCTCGTAGAGTGGCAAAAAGTGGAAATGTTTACATCGTTCTATATAATCGGTAAAGTAATAAGAAGTTCTAAATTGCAAATATCGAAGGAAGCGTTTTTGAATTCGTTCAATACGTGTGATGTATATATTATAGTTAGGGTTCCAAACTTGAGAAGCATATTCTAAGTGACTACGAACAAAGGCGCAATACAATATCTTCAGAGTCTTAATGCATTTAAATTCCGACGATAATCTTAAGACGAAACCTAGGGCTTTGGAAGCTTTATTTACTATATTATCAATGTGTGAGTCAAATATGAGCTTTGAATCGAAAATGACTCCTAAATCTCTTACTGTATTAACTCGTGATAGTATAGTATTCTTAAGTATGTAATTTTGTTTAATTGGATCCGGTTTGCGAGTAAAAGAACAAACACAGCATTTTAACACATTAAGATCCAGTTTATTCTTATTGCAATAGCTTTGAAAACTATCTAAATCGCGTTGAAGACCAATCGTGTCATCATGACTCTTGATTGGACATAAGATTTTCATATCATCAGCGTAGAGTAAAATGAAGGAATTAGTAAAACACGTTGAGATATCATTAACAAAAATATTAAAAAGAATAGGCCCCAATAGAGATCCTTATCCGTATGTCTGAGTATTTGAATCGTTTGATATTCCAAAATAAATCACTGACGAACTAACGAAACATTTATCTTTACAGTCCGTGTATATAGTAAATAATATAGAAATAATATTCTTATTATAATAATTTATTAACAAAAATTTAAAGGTCAATATGTATATAGAACTTATATGTATATAGACACTTTCTTAGAATAGAAATTTTAACTAAATCCGAATAGTAAGTACTTCCCTCTTTATTCTCAATACTAGCCGACCCGTGCCCACTTCGTTGGGCGGCAATAGGCATTATCAAGCTACAACTTTTTTCTAGAACTCAATCGAATATCTGTCATCGTTCGTACCCCTTTTTCTCCAACTGCCCCCTACAAACTCACAAACTTTACCTCTTTATAATATTAGTATAGATAATATAATTAGTTAATAGCTTCTGCCCGCGACTTCGTACGCGTGAAACAGTTATTTTAGGCTAAGACGCAGCGGAAGGTCTCAAATGAAAAAATACCCCCAGATTAAAACATTTTTCATTATTGCTCCGCTACTTTTAGTCTTAGCGTGATGATATATAGCCTGTGACACTTACAAATAACGTGGCTTTCTATTGGTAAAAGAATTTACAAAATCGGTTTAGTAGTTCCTGAGATTACCCCTTACAACGTCACAAACTTCACCTCTTTATAATATTAGTATAGACTACTTATGATACTAAAGTGTTTCATTTCCATGTGTTGTTTTAAATTGCTTGTATTACTACACGTTTTTAAAATTTTAGTGCAATATTTACATTTAGCATTGCTAGATTTATTGTCATCGTGAAAGTATTGACGGCCAACGAAAATATTCTATAAGATTTGATAGGCGTATTTGTCCGAAAAATTACTCATGAAAAATCATAACGGCCATAACTTATTAGAATTTAAGAGATCTTATGAGTAGCTTCAGTGCCTCAGAATCTCCCCATATTTTAAGTAAAAATCTAGAATCTTATGAGTTATAATTGATGTAATGTAAAAGTTATAAGAATGAATGAGCTCATGTTTAGATTGTAAATATTCATGAGATTTAATGAGTGGATTACAAAATCGTAAAGAAGCAATCGGAGAGATTTAGAAATGATGGTGTATAGATGAACTAAAAAAAAGGTATTAATGAAAAAATCACCTTTTTTTTATTAACGTGGGGAAATCCGTTGTGGGTACGCCACCCTCCCGGGGGGAAGGATGGGTTATGTCCGACTCGCACGGACTAAAACCCCACGGTGTACCGACAGACCGTGATTGTTGGGGCGGCAAGGGATCGTACAATGCTAATCAACCTTGTAGAACCGCCCCAACGGTCCGCCCGACGGAAGGTCACCGCCGGGCTCCTACCGTAGAGAGGTAGACTGGGTACGTAATAAAATATAAAAAGAACGTTAAATCAGGTTCTGAATATTGATGAAAGGTGAACAAATATTTATAGATATATACCCAACACATATTATTTATTAATTTAAATAAGTTTAAGTTATAACAATAAGCAAAAACGAAATTCTAAACAGTATGGTAAAATGTTAATGCCATAGAAAAACCTAAAATTTCTAGGCATTTGACAAGCATATCAATAATATTGATAACAAACTAACCTTTATTCCATAAAGACGTAAGAACAAATATTGACGTTACCAGCAAGAGACCATATTGAACTAAAGGATTATACACGTGTAGGTCAAATTCGAACTAGAAACAAATGACGTACGACGTTCAATTCTGTCGGCCATGTTGAAACTAGTGATGCCATTCTGTCCATGTAGTGCCGATAAACCTCGATAAGGAAATTCGTGTATTGATTACGAATTAATATTTTTTTGTATTATAATAGAATTAAATGTGAGTAAAATAAACATTATCATGAATACTTTTTTATAAATAAATTATACTATAAATAATGTTTTGCCTTTTCATTTTTCTCTATTTATTATTTTGTCAAAACATTAATTTCGACAGCTGTAATCCTGTAAAAGATGCAAAATGGTACTTTGAAAACAGTATGTTCATACCCAATTAGTCCATTACTCCAAAAGGTTACGTAAAAATAACGTTTTCAACCATGTAACTAACGTAAAGGGCTCAAAGAGGAGTAATAAGAAAAAAGTATTATAACATTTAATTATTATCACGTTACGATTTTTTTTTTCGAAATGAATATCACTTCACTTTACATATCCTTATGAACAGAAAATAGTATCTCGGTGATAAATTATCTAGTATAAAGTGTTTAGTAATCTTTTTATGGGTGTCATTGTAAACGCCTAATATAAGGTCTATAAAAGTATACATATAAGTATAAAGGCAAATATATGTACCTATACGTATGTAGGTATATTATTATTAGTACGTTTCATCATGGATAGATGGCGTATTTTAACTGCTGTATGATTTTAGCCATGAGAGGGCTCTCTTTTACTATATTACTTATTATACTCTTTGCTCCCAGGCTTACAATAGTCCTTACAATTATCACGACCCGAATCGCGGTTACTGTACACGGGTACAGGTCGCAGAACAGGCAGGCCAGTAGCTACGGATCAGACCGAAAACGCGGGTTCTTCCTGGCGAGGAGCAGTGCCTCGATGCGTAGCGACGGCTTGAAACCGATGACCCACTGTGAACGATGAATTTTCCACGATGAACGATGAACTTCCGATGCACGATGAACTTCCGATGATCTTCACGAAGATTCTTGAGGCTTCCGATTGACACTCTGTCGTAGATGGTCTGATTAGCTAAGAACCTGCCACGATTTGACGCCTGTCGTGGTCGTCTCGACCTACCCTTTCTGGGCGGGTGAGGAAACTGGTCAAGGCGTTTTGCCTTCTTCAGTAGTAAACTACGCGCCTCGTAACAACGAGTCGGTTATTGGATTTTTTCCCCTTTCATTAAGCGGTTAGTTTTTTAATTGCTTTCAGGTTTCCTGTGTTTTATTTCTTCTTATGGTTTCTAATCGCTCTCGTCTTGAGCGATCAGGTTGCTTGCGTGGTGACGGTTTATTCCGACGGTCTGGCGGGCGTGCGTGAAGCGGGGCTATTCCCTTAATAAAGGGAAAGCTCGTCGCGTCCGCCCGTCGGAACATGGCTGTAGTCGTTCTTTTTATGAAGGCGTCTAGATCTTCCCATTTGAGATCTCTTTTGATGACGTCATTTCTGACGTATCTGGGCGCTCCTACGATTATCCTCAGACTCTGGCGTTCCTGGGTTCACAGGCGTTCTTTTTGACTATTAGATAGATATGCGTACCATCCCGGTGCCGCATATGTTAGTCTTGACCTTATATACGTACTCGTATATAGCTAGCTTTGTTCTTTGGGGTAATTTGGATGCTACAATAGGTCGGAGTTGGCCTCTCGCGGCTTTCACACGTCATGTTATGTAGTCAACGTGTTTAACGAATTTCATTTGAGTATCTATGTTCTGTCCCTGTAGGAGTAATGGCGGCGGATACGAGTGTACTCCCGTGATGAACGCCTGTGTTTTGGTGACATTGACCGTCACTCTCCACCGATCTAGCCAGTCTGGCAGAGCCGCCATAGTCGGTCGTAGATAATCTGTGGTGTATTTTTTGTTTGCTGAGGACACAAAATACGCCGCGTCATCCGCGAACAACGCTAGTTCTGCCCGGCCGACCCGGGGAATGTCGTCGGTATATCGCGTGGTAACACGTGGTAAAAAGGGTATCAAATTTGGCGGTGAAAATTTTTTGTTTTGGAGTAATATTTGGCAAGTTTTTTCTTTCAACTTTATAAACATGGATTTGGATTCCGATCCTGACTTTACTAATAGTACTAGTCCCCCAATAAACAACATAACTGGACGATATTACAAAGACACAGATCCTGGACCATATGTGGTTCATGTTGAATTAACAACAGAAGATCCAAAGACAGGTAAACAGCGTTCATTCCACAGGCAACAGGCCATGGATTACGGAACCAAGATTGTTCAGCCAAGAAAGCAGGACAAGAGCATTTTGGAAAAACGGTGTTTGTTACTGTTAAAGAAGCAATGAAGGCAACTCGAGCTTAAGCGTCTGTCCACCTCCATTACACTCACAAATATCGTGGCTTTCTATTGGGTCAAAAAGAAAAACCGGTGGTCTCCTTCATTGCAGGATTGACGGCACCTCCGGGAAGGCGAATGGGTCACGCTGGTGCAATCATTTCGGGAGGAAAAGGAGGTGCCATGGATAAAATTAAAGTTTAGAGAAAGATGATATTGTCACTCCCTCCCCAGCTAAAATGAGTGTCCTTCCTTGTTCCAATATACATCAATTGTGACCAGTTTCTGAGAATATTTAATTTATTTACATCTTTTTAATATAAGCTGATAATAACAAATCTTATTCCTATTACAATTATTGCTGTAAATATCACACAATTTTTTTTATCAAATTTACATACGATTAAGCAATTCATGTTATTATTCAAACATCAGTAATATTTGAAGATTATATTCAAATAAAGCTACTGTCGCTTTTATCGCGTGAGGGCACATTAGCTGGTTGTGATGTGTTTTGTTCCTGACAAACAGGGTTTTCAGCTGGTTCTAGTGAGTGCGTCTACGGAGCCCATCAGACTTCGTAACTATTCGTAATCATACATACAGTAGTAAACAAAATAATCCCAAGGAGGGATTGATGTCAGGCAGGCGGCCGATCGTAAAAATTAAGCCAAATCATATACCACAACATGAGAAATATGTTGTACCGACCCTACTTATGTGGGATAAGGGTAAGAAGAAGAAGAAGATAACACAGGCGATAGGCAGCTGCCTTGGAGTACCCCAGCGCGTACATGGCGTTCCGTGGAGGATACCCCCTCGACCGCCACTACCACAAGGCGATCTTTGAGGTATGACTCAAGTAGATAGATTATTTTCCTAGGTATGGGAGACATTGACAGCTTGTATAGCAAACCCTCATGCCATTCACTGTCGAATGCCTTCTCCATATCTGGGAAAACAGCTGCAAAGTAGTGCCCTCTATTGGCACTTTCTGACATCTTATGGAACACTCTAGTGAGTTGCACTGTTGTTGAGTGTTGCGGTTGAAATCCGAACTGTTCGTCTCGCGGCGGCAGATGTGGCGTGATGAATCGTAGTAACAGTTTCTTAAATACTTTTGAAACAGTACTGAGGAGGGTTATCGTTCGATAACTTTTTCTGACGTCTTTGCCCGGTTTGGGAATCATTACGACTCGTCCGGTCTTCCAGTTAGTCGGAAAGTGTCCCGAGCGCAGTATGCCGTTGTACAGGCGCGCCAGCGCGGCGACGGTCTTAGCCGTCAGATGGCGTAGCGCTGCATTGGTAATACGGTCTGCGCCCGGGGCTTTCTTTGTGTTTAGTGTCCGAATCCTTCGTAACATTTGCGACGGGGAGACGAATGCCGGTTCATCATTCTGTCTTAGTGCCTCTTCTGTTAACGATTGCACGTGGTTGGTCACCATCGCGTTGTGTTCACTGTTTACAACAGGGTTTGGGGAAAATTGTTTCTCCAGGTGTGTACGAGATGATCACCACCACAAAAC